>JBBJLR010094029.1:0-10266 GCA_037577145.1 Brachypetersius gabonensis | reverse complement strand
GCGCTGCTTGTTAGCGAGTAGCAACCGGAGCCTGTTTAGTAATATTTCTCTGGTAGCGCCGTTTGTACTCAGTTCAAAAGAACAATACGATGAGTGTCAATAACTGTTCACTGCTTAACTTTACGTGTGTCCTTAAGTGAAAGGAAAAGTTAGGTGAAAAGTTTTCAGCCCTCTATACACACTAATTCCTTCCTACAGCCCTGGGGGCTAAGACTAAGGCTAAGCAACCCCTTCTCTTTCCGTCCTAGTGACGTCCCTGTTTCACAGTAAGCATACACACAGGTGCAATTTGGCTATGTATACATCCGCGCTAAAATATCAAGGTGAAAGTCATCATAGCTTGCGTAGTATAGACCCAGCTGTGAATAGATTAACGGCGATATTTTTTTTATCGGCCGATAAGAGTCTCGCGATAACGACCCACCACTAATATTAACTCACAAAACAGCATCAAATATTGCAGCACTTCTGTTTTAAATTATAGTGCGGTGTAGTTCCAGTTCCAGGACTTGTATACATTCATGACAATGGTGAGCACCAACTCCAATTGTGGCCTAGTGGTCAAGGAATTGCCCCGGTGACCAGAAGGTTGTGGGTTCAAACCCTAGGACTGCTAGTGGCACTACTGAGGTACCCTTGAGCAAGGTACCATCCCCACACACTGTTCACATATGACAGAATGGTCACATTACACATGAGTAATAATGCAGATTTCCCACTTGTGGGACTACTAAAGGATTTTCTTATTAACCAACCAGCACAGAACAGGAGCCTACCACTGGCAAAATCATATATTCTTTTGATATATATTTTTCTGTAGAACTATCTTCAACTTGAGACTACAAAATTGTTTCATTTTGAGTCCCTTTTAGTCCAACTCACTTGATTGTGCACCCTAGTGGTTTTGATCGTTTATTCTGTAATGAAAAGCAGAGGAAGCCTGGCTTCTCCCAAACTGGCCCTGCTTTGAGTTCCCTCCCCTCCTTCACTCATAGTAGGACCAGTTCGCATGCGGTCTCAGAATAGAGTTTACCCCAAAAGATAGTTTTAGGTTTATTTTAGGATGAGCAGGGCTTTCTTGACATACATTTATTGAGCTGGTGTCTTACTCACACCATGCAGTTCTGCTCACCCGCTGACAGATGCACTCCTTATAGAAAGTGAGGGTCAGGGTGGATCGATTGAGGGGCTCCAGTCCACTCAGAAAGGGAATCAAACAGGAGTTACTGTCTCGGCAAGGCACCTCAGAGCCTCGGGAATAAATTGTATGTGATCTGAAAGCAGAATCTGATTATTATCTTAGGAGTTTAACTGATATGGATACAAAAAGGATTGTAGTTCAGTCTCTGACGTTGTAAAGGATATTAGCTTCTGCACCCTTTTGTAACACGGAGATCAATCTGAATTATCCTCTTATCTTTTTTAGCTACTTCTTCCTTATAAGATTATAACCTCTTTGCAGGGTTTTACCTTAAGCATCTATTTCCAATTGCATTCATTAATATTTTGATAGAATTTCTGTTCTTTTGTAATATCCAATATGGGTCCTCTGAAAAAAGTCTCAGTTAGGGATGCTTTGATATGGGATATTCTGTTTCATGGACGTATCTGTTGATGTTGATTCATAAACCCTTTTATAATATAGATCCAAACATCTATTCAATGCCAATAATTTGCCAATACCACCATGATTCCAATTTTGTTGTGTATCTTCAGTTTGTCATAAAATCATTTTGTCCCTCTTGTGATTGATCAGTTGAGACATTTAGTGTCTAAAGATAGTTTTCTTTGTTTTATTTTTTGAAGCTATTGTAGTTAGTGGAAGCCAATATCCCACCTGTGTGTCTAAATAATTCCACACCTGCCTGAAACTGGGAGTTCAGTATATCTCTGTTTAACTCAAATAGACTTGTTAGTGTTTCTTGTTTCTAACACTGTATAAAAGGGTAGGAATCGAGAATCAAACTGTCCAGTCCACTGGAAAATGTTTATTGAGTGCCTTTGTCCATGCTGTTACAGTTACAGTCAGGTAGGTTCCAGACAGCTTATTAGAACATTTTGTGTGCACAAGCAGTACAAGGCGGGACAACAGAGTTAGCTGGAGGATGGAAAGATGTTCGAGGAGTAAAGTGATTTGGTGGGAGGTGAAGACCTCTGGGAGACCACAGCTAAGACACTTCCTTATCTGTGATTAACATATATTTTTGCGGGTTGGTCAGGCGGTTTGACTCTCATTGGATCAGACAGGTGCTGCTCACAAAAAAAGTTGTTCATCAATAGAAGGAGTCATGGTAGAGACACACGTGTCCATGCTGAGCTTTTCTGAACATTTCTGACATTTGTCATTGTATTCTTTTTCTGAACAGAGAGGTGGGCTGGGAAGGAGGTGTGGGAAGGGTGTGCAAGTTTAATAACATTATGAACGGTTAAAAATACAGGTGATACACAAAAATGGGAACAGCAAGAAGGAAGGCTACATTAACGTTTCGATGGCAGGGCGAACCCCTTAACCACTAGGCCACCAACTGCCCAGGTGTCTTCACACTCTGCGTCCTTCTGCACCCTTAGACCTAGTGGGTACTGGTGCTCTGTTCCACTCTGAACTCTTCCAACTCATGTGGGAGTCTGCAAGGTCTGATCCTCCACTTTATGTCTTCAGGTGTTCCAGGACATCCAGGACACTCTCTGGTATATGGAGTGTTAAGCTTTTCAAATGTTGTCGAGTCTGGAAGTTCAGGTGATGTTTCCCTTATTGTCCCTTAAATCTGGACTAAGAATGTTTCCCTTTTATTCATTCAATCCAGACCATTGTCCTTGGTCTGATCCAGACCTCCACTGCCCTTAGCATCCAGGTGTTCTGTCACCCATTAATAGGGCATTCTATTTAGCCCATTATTAAATGCAGCACATTTTCAGTTAGACACACACATCTTTTCTCCCGTTTTCCTTTTTGAGCCAATCCCCTGTAAGAAGCATTCCGCTGAGTCACCCCATCAATACTGCCTCGGTATAATGCCTCCCCCCACACCACAGCAGAGCAGGTTGAGCCTTGCTCATGGCAAAGCTTTTTTCCAGCTTGCCACGAATGGGCTTTAAATTTTGAACAGCAATGAGCGTGGTGAAAAGCCCTCTCTATATTACTGTCTCACATTTCTTTCACACGCAGTTAGTCTCTCTGTGACAGTCCTGCTTTCTACCTCTAGCTTCCTTTTTCTCTCTTCTTCTTCCTTACTCGGTTTCTCTGTCCCTTTCCCCCCTCATCCCTCTCATTCTACGTCTTGCTCTATCTATCTCTCTCTCTCTCTCTCTCTCTCTCTCTCTCTCTCTCTCGTTTCTCCACTCTCAGATCTATAAATAAAACTAACTCGTCCCCATCTAACTTGTCTCCTGCCCTCGTTGTGTGATGCTAAATGCTAAATGCTATAAAGCTGTGTGTGTTTCGAGTGCTGCAGAATTAATTAGGCCCTCAGGGCACCGGATTAGTGGGCAGCTGAATGGAGCTCCATGGCTTCAACGCCGCGCATCTCTTGTGTCGAGCTGCTGTTTGGCCGCTTTTCACGTTCATTTTCACAGCCATACTAATTAATATCATTTTGGGAGCCTCTGTTGAAATCTGTGATGACGGCGCTCCATTATATGTCTCCTCTGTCCGTCTCTACACCTCACGCATTGGAAAGTAAAAGCGGTCATTATCCAGTAAGCTGAAACGACAGTGCAGAAGCAGAAAGTGGAAATAGAGAGCCTCAGAAGTTACGTCGAGGACAGAGCAACCCATTAAGACAAGTGCCTCATTTGCCGAGTAATTAAGGATGAATTGATGCAGACGATTCAGCCTCAGAAGAGTGAAATCACGAATCCTTATGTCCTATTATTCTGAGCAGAGTTAGATTTGTATTTCTCGCTCTCTAGCTGTCTAGGCTGGAAGGTTTCAGCCACACTCAGCAATTACCAGCATGCCCTTTGATTAAAAAGCTTTCACAGGCATTAGCGTGCATATCTTTCGCCCCTGTTGTACAAAGAATGTGGGGGAGAGGAACGAGGGACAGAATGAAACAAAGGAGTAAGGCCGTTTAACTTAAGAGGACTCGGGGGGAGGTCAGGCAAAAACGCTCAGCTGGGGCAGAGGGCAGCAACACCCATTAACACACATTAACCTCCGATTATGCAGGTGCATCCTGTGTGTCTCTTTTGGCCTTTCCTTTTTACTTACTGTCAATGATTTAATAGCCACTAATGTGCTCAAATGTGGAGTAGTGCAACTTTTGATTGACTAAACCATTTGGGCATACCAAGAAATCAGTGGTGATAATAGGGGAACTTTTGTCAGCGTTACAGCCTGTACTCTTCTATGACGGCTGTTGGAATTGTGAGAATTAGATTTTATTGGTTCCCGATTGTACACTAGAAGTTATACATGTGCAATTTAGTACAAAGGATATTTTTGGCATCCAGAAATTGTGCAAATGTTGCATCAGCAGCAAAGTGGAAAACAAACAGAATACTGGAATGTAACTGTGCGCTTTACATATGCAAATGATCAGCAGCAGTTCAGTATACAGACAATATGAAGACGCTAACTCTGAGGCAGTATTTAAGTGGATGTTTTTTGTGCTTGTAGCTGCGTGAGCATCATAAAAGAGTGATGTAATGAAAGCATTAGTGATGTCCTGATGTTGGATCATTAGTTCTGGATCATGGACCGTGCTCCGACTCATTGCACAGGTACCAGAGAGTGCAGTTTACTGCTCCATAGGCAAGAACTGGGGGGTCTTTATACCCCTCTTGGACATGGACAACTTTGGATTAAGGGAAGTCTACTCCAAAGAATCTCATTCTGTTAGTAGTGACTAGTAGTAGATTTTTTTTTTTTGGTGTCTGATTTTCTGCCCAATTAATCATTTCCCTCAGTACCACCAACACTGGGAGGGTAAATGCTAGCACCTGCTTTGTCTGAATCACAGTTCCCTCCTATTTTGCCACTGTCTCTAATGCAATGTCACTGGTGTGTACATATCACAGTGTATTCTGGAGAGTTTTCTTTCTGGATGGTTTCATTTTGACTTTGGATTATTGGAGGAGGACACTGGCTGCCAATTCTGTTAAATCTGATAACAGATGCCTGTGGTGGCTTGCATGTGATGGGCGCATCCTACCCACCCTACCCATTCAGAGAGAGTGATTCAATTATGCCTCAAGCCATGGATGGCTTTAGCACCACTATGGATCAAACTTGTGACTCCTGTTTAGACAGCTGTGCCCCTCGGGATGTGTTTCCTGTGGGGATTATTAACATATTGGAAAATTGGCATAAATTTTTCACATGGCATGTTTTATGTTTGCAGCATTTTTGCACAGGGCATGTTTAATAAACAGTAATGATGTATTAATACAATATAAAAACCAGTCAAATGACCACCATCACTCAGACATTTGTCTAAGACTGTGTGTTATAGGCAGTGGCAGTGCTGAATTACTTCTTTATTGTTGAGACAGACAGCGCCGCCTTCTGGTCACCGTTTCAGTTTTGGGCCGTCATCCTCTCTCACAGAGGGATCAAATCTGGCAGAAAGGTTCAGAACATTGTAGATAGTGGAGAGAGGGAGAGTCAGTTAATAAATGACTCAAGGTGGAATCCCATTGTCTAAATCCACTGGAGGATGGACGGATAGAAAGTGTTAGAGGAGTAAATTGATTTGGGTGTGAGGTGAAGACCTCCGGGACACCACAGCTAAGACACCTCCTTACTGTCACGATCATTACCGGTAACCACCGATAATCGGGACCAGTTCCCGCCTGCGACCACCTGGGGTCGCTTCCGACCCATGGACTTAATTACCTGTCTTTCCACCTGTATATAGTCCCACTTGATTACCTCTCCTCACCTGCACCCATCACCTCATTATGGTCTGTCTTCCTATTGGTTTTCAGTTCACCCTTCTCTGTATTTATACTTGACTGTATCCTATGTTCAGTATGCCGACATACACTCACATACCCTCACTTTGCTTCCCTGTGTGCCACAGTCCTTGTTTTCAGTTTAGGCTTGGCCTCCGGGCCTGTTTTCTGTTCGTACCCTGTTTAGTATTATTAATAAATCCCTTTTTCTACTTATCGGATGGATGTCTGCGTTGGTGCTTGCTCACCCTCTCACCTCCTACGGGGCTCGACCGTGACACTTACCTGGGATTTACTATAATTGGTACAGAGATAGAGAGAGAGAAAGAATGACAAAAAGACAGAGGACAGAGAGAGAGAAAGAAAGATATGTAGATAGAGAGGGAGAAAGAAAGATGGAGAGCAAGACAATGGGAAGGAGACAAACATGGAGAGATAAAATGTAATGCAGAGAGAGAGAAATACGAGACAGATACGAGAGATACAGAGAGAACACAAAAAGCTAGAAAAAGAAATAGGGGAGGGAGGGAGAGAAATAAACAAACAGAAGGAGAAAGAATAAATAAGAGTTGGATAAGAGAGAGAGAGGAAGAAAGAGTCAGAACGAGAGAGAGAGACATGCAAAGGCTATAGAGAAGTTGGATAATTGAAAGAAACAAGAAGAAGAAAGGAAAACAAGAAAAACGTGTGAGTGAGTGGCCTACTAAACCCTAATAGTGTAGCCCTATTTCATGTAATAGTGCTTACTCAACATTAATGTTACACACTAATCAAGCAGTAACTAAGATAAGATAAGATGCCTTTATTGTCACTGTACACATTGTGCAGTGAGAGTGCACAGAAAGACAGATACTATATACATATGCACATACGTATAAATAACTAGAAAATAAGACTTATAAAGTGTAAATGGCAGGTAGTGTGCTACAGGCTTAGTGTTATTTGTGATGTTTGTTTAGAGTCTGTATGGCATGGGGGTAGAAGCTCTTTGTTTGTTTTTGTTTTTAATGACCTGTAGCGCCTTCTTGAGGGCATAACTTCAAAGAAGGAGGGTCCAGGGTGGGACCTGTCCTTCAGAATGTTCTTGGCTCTGGAGAGATACCGGGAGTCAGCAATGTCGACCAGTGAAGGGAGGGGGCAGCCCTTTTTTTTCCTTTTTTTTTTTTTGAGCTGGCCTTATTACCCTCTATAAGGATTTCCCGTCGCCACTGAACCGCCCACATTCCATGTTGTGAGACTGAAGGTCAGGGTGCTCTCTATAGCCGAGCGGTAGAACGTGGTCAGCAGCTTGACACCCAGACACGCTTTCCTGAGAACCCGCAAAAAGTGCAGGCGCTGCTGTTCCTTCCTCTCGACCGCTGTGGTGTTTGTTGACCAGGGTCGGGCATCAGAGATGTGGATCCTCAGGAACCTGAAGGTGTGAACTCTTTCCACACAATCTCCATTTATGAGGATGGGGAGATGATCAGCTCGGCACTTTCCGAAGTCCAGTATGAGTTCTTTTGTCTTTTTGTGTTCACTGTTCTGAAGAGTTTCCTCATTATGTGTTCCTGTACAACTAGTGCTTGGGAAGGGGGTATGTGGTTGTGTGTGTGGGTGTAGGAACCTCAAAACATGCAAAAAAGCAATTAAGTTCCTCTGCCAGTGAGGAGGAGTGGCCTGATACAAAGGTGGCGTTGCATCTGTAGTTGGTTAGATGCTTGCCACATTTGCTTTGTGTTGATGTCTCCCTCAATTTTCACCTTGTAGTCCTGTTTAGCTGCTTTAATGCCTCTTTTGAGATTTGCTCTAGCAGCACTGTAGAGGGTTCTGTCTCCAGATCTGTAAGCTGTGTCACGAGCTCTGATGTGTGCCTGGACTTCACTCATCATCCAAGGTTTCGTGTTAGGGAAAGCTCAGGGGCGCTTTTTTAACAGTTACCTGATCTATGCAGCTGTTGATGTAGATGATTACACTTTCAGTGTTGACTTCTAGGTCCTGGTGTGTGAATATGTCCCAGTTGGTTCGTGCAAAACAGTCCTGGAGTTGGGAAAGAGCACTCTCAGGCCAGATCTGGATCGTTTAGGAGATTGTGTTGGTTTTCTTCCTGATGAGAGTGTATGCTGGGATAAATAGCAAACTGATGTGGTCGGACAAGCCCAAGTGTGGAAGGGGTACGGCTCTGTACGCTTTTTTTTTATGCTGGAGTACAACTGATCCAGGATATTATTACCCCTGGTTGCACATTTCAGACAATATGGCAGCACAGTCCTTAAGCATGCATGATTGAAGCATGCATGACTGAACTACTGAATACGACCCTCTGATTATCAAGCCTGCAGCTGACGAGTTAAAAATGAGCAGCATCACTGCTTGCGGTTTAATTAGTGGTCAGAGATCCAACAAGGTCCTCTGGAGCCCATTAACAACAGGCCATTTGTTTCGCCTGTACCTTGATGTACTTTTCTCTGGATTCATCCAAAACTTTCATCCCAGTCCATTTGCTCTGAGCTGCACTGTTTAATTAACACAACCACTGCAGGACACAGTATACTGAGTGTTGGCTGGTCCTTTGGTAGGCCTGACAGACGCCATAATTCACTCACAAAGTTTTTCCTGTCATTAGGACTGTGGGGAGCTCCACTGCTATGTTGTGTAGACTGTATATTCACCTCAGGATTGAACTGGGGCAGTGATGTCTCTAGATGAAGGCAGTCAAGGGAGTAGGTTTGATTTTAACATTGATGGGGGCACAAAAGCAGTAACTCCACTACAGAAAAGGTGCAATTGCTAACATCTTTCAGCAATGAAGTACTTGTACATAGTACATATTGCAAGAACCTACAGGCTGGTACTGTGACCAATAACAAAGTACCAGAATCACACAGCACAAGAAGATGATTCCTGACTGAAACATTAAAGTACTGGTACTCTTACCTTTTCACATCAAATGAAAACAGAACCATCACAAGACTCATGTGCGCAGAAACGATTTTAGCATATGTGGGACCTATCCCCCCACTTTTTAAACTCATTAGTTTCTCACCCACCACTTTTTTTTTCCTGGACAAAAGCCGAGACTTGCGCCCACCCCCTATATTATGCAAAACTCACTTTTTGCATCCTTTTTTTTATTTCCGTTTGGGTCTGTACTGCTCCTATAACACTCCAAGTGCAAAAAAAAAAAAACATTTTCTGTGAGTCAACTGAAAGATTTTGGTGTCAGGAACCATATGCTTCTATGAGCTATTTGGTCGGCTTCTATGTCCTGATGTCAGGATGAGGAAATTTGCATAAAACCGCCCCCTCACAATCTCGAGCCCCACCCACTAGATTAGTTGAAGATCCGCCATGTTTGTCTGCTGGTTTTATGAGCATGCATAAGACGCCGGACGCTATGGCTACGTGTGGTAGGGTGCTGACGGGATTCCGCTCCAGCCCAAAATTTCCATTGCCCCCCAGGCAAATGCCCGGTATGCCCATCCCAGCCCTGGGAGCCTCTGACAAGACTGTATCAGTGCAGACAAGACAAAACACAGGTTCAAAGAGAGCACTGTTATAATTTGGTATCAGAGTGAGCTGGAATGTATGAGGCCATCAGTGCGTCCAGTTCATGTTGCTGAAGTCATGAGCACTTTTGCCCGCCCACCAGAAGCGTTTGCTTGTGATGCAGTGGACTTACCACCACATATGGCGCATTAATTCTGACCTTTCATTACAAATCACAGAGGCAGAAATGAGATTTGGAAGAGCAGAGGATTGTTAGTGCAGGCCTGGAGGAGCAATGTTAAGCTGGAGGGGAGGGTCTGCTGAAGCGCTCCAGGCGCTAATTTCTCTTTTTGCCTCGTTCACAGAGCAGTTTAGAGATCTGAAAGTACGAGCTGGGATTTCCTGCTCAGACAAGTGCCTTATATCATTAATGCATCAGCTTGAAAGGGTAATTTTTTTTTTGTCTGATTCGAGCTGACCTACTGAACAGCCATCAGTTCATCCCTGTTCTTTCTCACCTGCATAATTGGTGTTTGCAGGGATTCATAATTACAGTAATTGGAACGAAAATATGGGCGGCAGCTTCTGAAGTTTGGAGGTGGCGACACCTTTAGGCAACCTCTTTCTGGAAGGGAAGAGATCATAGGACCTGTGCAGTACTGCCTGGAGAACAGACATGATGGGGTTAGGGGTTTTCTAATGGGAACAAAAGTAAATACAGCATTGTTGTGTACATTTTTGTGCACAACTATTGGCCAAATGTGAAAATTATTGCATAATTTTCAGCACAAAACAGCGTCAGCTAAATACTGTAAATGTAAATGTAAATGTTTATATCCTAGCAGTGAGGGGTCCCGTCATATGATCAGGGTATGACTGCATAGTGAAGCTTATTTGAGTGTG
>JBBJLR010094018.1:0-10266 GCA_037577145.1 Brachypetersius gabonensis | reverse complement strand
AAGGCAGTTCTGAAGGCGAAAGGGGGTCAAACACTGTATTAGTATGGTGTTCCTAATAATCCTTTAGGTGAGTGTATTTAATCCTAATAAATGACCGGATAGTGATATATTTTTGTTTTCCCTACTCCATATAATAACGTATTGGACTGGAAACCAAAAAAAAAAGACTGTAAGGCTTTAATTTACATCAATGCTGAGAAAAGTCTACATCATTTAATGAGATTATATATAGATACAACATAACATGTAACATGTATATTTATTTTTTTCTGAAGCCTTGTCTTTTGTCTTTACCCATTAGACCGCAGCAGTCAGTGCAAGCAGAGCAGGCCATCATGATGCTGGAATAAAAAAATAAATCAATGAGAGTCAAAACATTAGGTGTGCAACAATCAGTTGCTTTGGGCATTGTTAAGAAATAGTAACACATTGGTGAGCTGAGCAATAGCAGCCAGCCAGACATACCACAGAGGCCCACAGCAGTGGATAAAATATGAAGTCTTTCAATCTTTTGAAAATAAATCAAAAACATTATCTAGGATGTAGGCACAGATGTGCCAAAGACCATGAAGAGGAATGCACCACCATGGCCTCAATAAACAGGATTTCCCACAATACATTACTGGAGATGCTCAATAAGAGAAAGGTCAGTTTGATACTCAGAGTAAATGAAAATACATGTAGTGAACGATTCTGGTTGAAAGGCTCATGAACTAGATCAGAAATAGAAAAGTGTGGGGAAAAAAATAAGGGAAAGGCTCATGAACCAAAGCAAACTACCTCATCTGTAAAATCTATGATGTGACTGCCAACAGTAGCAGGAGGATGAATGTAGAAGTTCTCAGATCTAACCGAAAGCCTGATAACTTCTGACCAAAATTTGACCAAAATTGAACAGCGCTTCACTTTGCAGCAGGGTGATGAACTGAGAAAACATACAATGAAGCTGTTACAGAGTTTTGAAGACCTAAAGGTGCAATGTTCCTAACTGACCAACCTGATCCCCCACTGCCCATCAAGGAGCACAGAGCGTGGAGCACAGCAACAGTCCTCAAAAAACAGCCCCAGAAAAAGAGTGAATTAACGTTCTGACAGTGCATCAGTAGGAAAGATAGACTAGTGTTAAATATGACATTGTTTCATGTTTGTCAATTTTCCAAAACCCCTTAAACACATTATATCGCTTGTGTTATACATCACTTTTGAATTAAAGCTGATATTCTGATGTAACTATTCCATTTAGTATCAGTAATGATTTAATAGACAGTAATTAATATACACTGGTGTTCAAAAGTCTTTAAAAAACTGCTGTTATTGTATTCGAGAATAAATGATATCATCTATAGTTTCTTATAAACTAGATTCAAGTCAAGTAATAGACCAGCAGCATCATAATACAATCACTTTATAGTGTATCTTCATCAACTGTTATTAAAAATGGGTATGTTCAGACCTTTCGAATGGCGATTTAATGGTAGCGTGTCTCATCAGTCGGTCATTGTTTTAGCTCTTGTTTCATTTCAGATATGATGTCCTTGAATACAGAACCAAAGCAACAAAACCTGTTCTGCTTTCCATTATTTATGGTCTGAGCCGCATGTTTCCCTTTCTGTCTGTAAGGAAACTCGTTGCTTGGCTGTCCGTGGGTCTTGGCTAGACATTTATGTTTCTTTTTTCGAAAGCTTTCAGTTCACTATGATTCGGAACTCTGTAGCCAAGTAAGGTGCAAACTGCATCTAGCCCTCAAGCAAGTTACCCCACTGCTTTCTCTGATACCCTGAAGCGTGTTAATCCCTGAGCGCCCGCCTCTGTCTGTGCTCCTGTGTTTGTGTGTGTGTGGGTGGGTGGAAGGGAGTGTGTGTGTGTGTGTGTGTGTGTGTGTGTGTGTGTGTGTGTTCATGTTAACTGCTGGGTGAGTGTGAGGTATTGTGAACTGCAGAGGTTGCTGCTTTGAGGAAAATAAGCCATGAGATATTTTTATCCCCACTGCTGAAGCTCCCTTTGAAAAGAAAAGCGTTTTTGTTGCGACTGAAGAGTAGCCATAGGAGCATCTTTGATCGACCTGGGAGATTTCTTTGTCCTAAATGGAAGGGGTTTATTTTCGAGGGAATCTGGCGATGATCCAGTCTTTCCACATACCAGGGACCACTGATGTTGAGTGTATTTCATGTTGAGTTATGTCAGTGCTGGTTCTGGGTTGAAGCCTGGCCCTGAGGCAGTCCGCAAGGCTGTACAGAACCTTGAACAGGCTCTGATTGAAAGCAGAGAATTCCACACCAAACATCAGGAATATTAATGCAATTCACGCTTTTTTACACCTGCAGTGACTCGGAATAGAGCCGCTTCAGTAAGCCGCTGCTTTGCTGTCTTCCTGTGGAGTGCAAATGTTTCCACCTGACCCTGCCTCTCTCAGATTGTACAGGCACTATACATCCAGAGAAATGGCTTACAAACATAGTGTTGAGTGAATAACACTTGTTTGCAGTGAGGAGAAGGACACAGTGTTCTTATCTTTAATGAGTACTATTGTCATTTTAAACCAGGTCTTACTGTACATGAGTGAATGTGTTTGTGTTTCTGCCGTTTGATGGACTGACAGCCTGTCTAGAGTGTTTCTCTACATTTTGCATTAGACCACTAGGATAGGTTACAGCATCTGCACGACCCTGGTTAAGAATAAAGGGTGCAAACAATGCATGGAAGGATCGAAATCTAGTTTTTGATCACATACATCGTCCAACCTTGGTCAGACTTCAGTGGGAGTGTTTCCTATAGTGTCCCATACACTATATGAACAAAGGTATAGAGAAGCCAGACCATCACACCAACAGGGACTTTAATGACACTGCATTCAAATCCATAGACTTTAATATGGAGTTGATTTCCCCTTTGCAGCTTCCAATCTTCTTGGAAGGCTTTCCACAAGATTCTGGAGTTTCTGTAGGAATTTGTGCCCATTTATTCTGTAGCATTTGTGTGGTCAGACACTGATGTTGGATGAGAAGGTCTGGATCACAATCTTCGTTCCAATTCATCCCAAAGGTGCTGGATGGGGTTGAGATCAGGGCTCTGTGTGGATCAGTCATGTTCTTCCACACTGAACACATCCAGCAGGTCTTTATGGAGCTCGCTTTGTGCTCTGGGACACAGTCCTGCTGGAGTAGAAAAGGTTCTTCCCCAAACTGGGTCCACAAAGTTGGAAATCCATAAATTGCATAACTTGGTTCTACATTAAACTGGATTAAAATTATAATATATAAGCATGCAAATGAGGTATAATAAGTGAAATAAAAGCATCTTGGTACCTCCTTCCGGAGAAGCTAAATTGACGACCAACAGGGATCATTAGGGTTAGGTTTAGGTTGAGGTTGAGGTTGGGGTTATTTTATTCATCTCACTCTTCTGTTGCTTTTAGATATTAAGATATTGGAACTTTAAAATAATTTCCAGTGCCCCTTTCAGCCGGAAATATTCCTGCAGTGCTAAAAAGCAGATGGCATTTTCAAACGGTGTGTAAAAAATGGAGTGTTATGACAGTGACAATATGCCTATTAATGCCAATTCACCTCTATTCTGCACTAAACAGTGCCAGCATTCTAACACTCTAATCAACCGCTTCCAAACAAATCCTCTTTCATCAGAGCAGGAGTAGCATTAGCGTGTACAGTAGATGAATTATACAGACATTCCTGTTAATTTGTTAGCGCTAATCAAGCCTAAAGTGGAGCCGATCTGAGAATGAAGAGAATTACAAAATTGAAAACAGTCTTAATACAGACAAAGCAGAAGTTTGTTAAACATGCATGAGATCATCACATACATCTCCTTGTACAGGGGCATTACGCCACTATGGCCTTTAAAACTTGTAGACCATAGACTTTGTGGGTTTATAATTAATCTGGATTTAAAAAAAATCTGGATTTAAAAAAATTATATATGCCCACCCCTTATATATATATATATAAGGGGTGGGCATATATAATTTTTTTAAATCCAGATTAATCTCACTGTAATCTTGGAATTAATCTAGATTATTCTACATAAAATATTTAATCTAGATTAATCTAGATACAAATGGCTCATTTGAATTCTGCCGAAGGTCTGAGCCCCTCCCCCAAAATGATCCCAAGCCACCCTAAATATATAGTCATTATTCTACTACTTGTAAATTATATATCCAAACATTTCATACAAGATATCACTGAACACAGATACGCACTTTACAAATAGAAACAAGACTATGAAATTAAATTAAAAATAATAAGTCTAGCTATCATTATTGAATTTAAATGATTTACATTTATGGCATTTATCAGACGCTTTTATCCAATGTGACTTTCATTCCCTAACTACAGGGGACAGTCTCTCTGGAGCAACTTGGGGTTAAGGGTCTTGGTCAGGGACCCAGTGGTGGTACTGAAGGTAGGATTCGAACTCACAACCTGTTGATCCGGAGGCAAGCATCCTACCCACTGAGCTATCTCCATATATATACTGTATATTATATATATATATAATAATAATATATAATAACTTGGTCCCAGCTGAAACATTTCTCAGTTCAGTGTGAATGGATGGGGCTACACTGCTGTAGTCTAATGAGGCATATGCACTGTTTTATATTGCCATTATAAATCATAAAATCTGTGAATTCAAAATAATCTTATGTTTTTGCATCTTATTTTCCATTCATGCATCGTATACCCTGGAGAAAGGTTCTTTTGTTAACTTGTCTTTCTATGATTCAACGATGATACGCTTCTCTGAAGTGGATATGTGTAATGGGATCTGAGAAAATCCTTCACATGGTAAAATTTGACCTTTTTGAGATTTTAATACCATCTGAAAGTCTATTTCAAGCTCTTTTCAAATATGTTTGCGTTAGTTTTATACCATTTCACTATCAAATTGAATCAGAGCAGTACAAGTAGCAGAAGATAACGAAGCTAATGATGGGAATCTCTTTACTTTAGTAAAACATTAATTAGTCAATGTACAGTACATGTTTTAAAACAAAACCAAGTATCACACATCGCTCATAAATTAACAGAACATTCAGTATGTCTTTATTTATAAACACGTTCAATGAGTTTTTCGCCAAGTTTTTAACTTGTGTTAGTTATGAAGTATTTCAAGAGGAAATAACAAATAAAACACATATCACATAGATTAAATATATTTATTACAATATATTAAACGTACTATGTCTTATTTGTGTACTATACATAAATTCATTTATACTGATTGAACCACTATTTTATAAAAAAAAAATTTTATTTCACTTTTGGCATAGCGAACTTGAAATGACAGAAAATATAAACATATCTACAACAGATTAAAGGCCTTCAGTATCCTCCTAGTTTCAAGGCTACAGTACAATAAAACACAAAACAGTGTAAACTGCACAAAGACACCCTTTCTTTTAAATCCGGCCTCGACCCTGACAGCACTTAACAAAGCAGTTCATCACCAGAATCACTTAATTTATCTGCAAGCTGGGGCTGGAGGCAAACCAACGAATTCCCATATTTCATAGTAAAGGTACTGTTGACTTTTAGTATCAAGACCCTTTGGAAGACGTCGATCAGGTAAAGCATTTGAATCACGACTATCCGAGTGTCATTTCCAGGAAACACCAACGAATCGTCTGGTAATGATGGCAGAATCTCCCAGACGTCCTCCATGACAGGACTCTCATCATCTGACATGCAGATAAATATCAGATTTTAGTAAAGAGGCTAAGCTTCTAAAGCATAATCAACATTTACAGTCCTAGAGAGGCTAATCCACCTTGTATTACAGTCTTGATTTCACTGCTACAAACATATAAAACCTGTGTGAAGTTGACACCCCACATGTTGAAAATCTGTATAAATCATTTGTGTTTGATTGTGCATGCAAATTAACATTTGTGCACTTGAACGGATTAAGAGTAAAGTATGTGGACTGCTACCTCAAAGGCACACAAAACCTTTGAAACATTTTGCAGAACCTTTATGGCACTTCTACAAGATGCTAATTGGTGTTTGATGACAATACAGTCAACAATGTTGTGTTGTAAAGTGTATGACTGGTGGGAATAGGCCTAACACTTCACCCTTTATATGAGGTGGTACCAAAGCTAATTGTCTGATAAACAGGATACATCAAATAGTGGTGAAAAGTTATAAGGTGTAATCTAGGGCCTTAGCACCCCATTAGTATCAAGGACTGCTAATGCAACCGTTAATGCATTGTTTGTGCAGACAAAACGAACATTTTAGCACATTCGTTGTGGGCTGCCAACTTCATGCAAGCAGACACAGAGAGTCTGCTAGCATCATCATCATCATCATCATCATCATCATCATGTAACCTAATATGAGCCTTATTTTAATCTCTGATAAAACCTGGACTGAATGCATAAACAAAATAAAGTTTGTGGCTGTGCCTTACATTGAAATTTTCCACGACCTTGGAATAGTATAGCCTACCAGGGTTAGCTACAGAGATATCCATGGCCTAATACAGAAACAGATGCCACCTAAAGGAGATAACCTTCTTCAAATAAGTTTTTTGTTTTATTTTATTAAGAATTCAGACGGACTATGCTGACTGTAGGTTGATAGCCATGCAGTATAACAACCGAGAGAAAAGCTTACCTTTATAGCATGACTCCTCTTGCACGTCGGTAAACACCCCTCCTCTGTTGTCGTCCTCACCATCTTCCCCATCTCTGGATGAGAAATTGTCCAGGATAACTTCGTTAAAGGCAGTAGCATCCCTTCGATTAAGGAGCTTAAGTCTATTCAGCTCGTATAGGTCTACCTTGCTCTCTCTACTCCTGTCTTACGTTACTGTGACTTGCATCTGATTGACTGACTTAGTTAAATCACTTTTAACACATTACACCAGCGATTTTCTACAAGGTATTTTCAGGGATGATAGACAGGATGTTGTAGAATTATAATTAAAGAAAATCAAACAATTATAAAATACTGACTTTCAACCTATTTTTCCTCTTTCCTGAAAAGAGGCCAGTGCGACATCCGACGGGTTTTCCCAGATCACATATGTACTGAATGTACATCAAATAAAAACAAAAGGGTCTGAATACATCCCTTATTGAATGAGACCTTTAAAGGGTTATGCTAATGTTAGCCTTAGATGTGCCCAATGTCAAAATGGCACTTTGGAACATCTGGGGACTTTTGTGAAGTGCTCTTGGTGGGATTCTTGTTTTGCACTTTGCCTAGTCAACATATCTCTTCCTGATGACACACTTGTTTGAAATGGTTGTTCTACACGCATACACACAAGCATGAGGTACTGAGATATGAAGCTTCCTTCCCATGTGCTGTCATGCGGAAGACTTTTCCGTCATGCCGTGACATCACTCAGCACGGGCTGGAGAGAAGCGATGGTGAGTCACTCTCTCCCTCCGAGACGCTTTTATTCCACGCTGCTAAACTAATGGGATCAGCACATGAACTGCACTGACACAACCGCGACTCAGCTGAATATGCCAGTCCCAGGCAGATCAAGGAGCAGCTCACAACTTAGGCCTCTGTCACGGAAGGCAGTTGTTTGTGGGGCCTTCGCTCTGGCAGGAGAGGTTAACATATGAGCTCAGGGGTTGAAGCAGTGTAACCTCTAATCTTAACTTAACACCACACTGATGGTGGTGATTATAACATTTCAAGAGTAGAAGCAGAATTTATGGTACAACATAAACAACCAACAGGTTTTGGAGGCTGAGACAAGAAGTGCTACAGTCTTTCTTGATCTCCTAAAAACATCTAGGAATACACATACTAATACTATACAAAAGTCTACATCCGTCTTCATCTTGTGGGTGCAAAAATCGAATGCCTTTCTTTGGCATGTGTATAACATTCAATGAAAGAAATGGGAACAAATGTTTTACTGCGAGAGGCTGCCTAATGATAATAGGGACCTAGATAAAGGAGCTCCACCCACTCAGCATTCAGCACCACCAGTATACTGATCACGGGCCTGATGATCTGGAATTATCTGCACCTGTTTCTTCACTGGTTCCTTAAGTTAGATGTGCTTTATTGTGCCTTAACAAACAAAGAACGTTCCCCTAAAACTGGTCAGGTTCAAGGGCTGGACTGAAAATGAGAGACTTTGGAAGTTCTTCAGGAAGCCTGGAGAGCTGTTCCTCAAGACTACTTTAAAATACAAGACTCTTTAGAAGCAAAATATGAAGAAATGAGGGATGTCTAAATACATATATATGTACTCACACACATATGTGTACATGTCTAGAACCGATATAGATTTGTTGTACAGACCATAAACAAGTAAACAAATGAATCAAAACCAAAAAAGAAATTAAATTGGTAGTGTAGCAAACTCAGCAAATGTATGCAGCTTCAACAAGGTCACTGTCAGCCTTTAGCCCAGAGAACTGATTATGCTATTTATTGTGAAGTGGAGTGGAGTTGAGTGGAGTGGGTGGAGTGATACACAGATGATGAATCACGCATGAAAGTGTTTGGATAATATCAAAATAATGATTACTACATTCAGAAATGTCTTATACGAGATTTAATTGGGCTAATGTGAGCTATTCGGCATCAAGAAAGTGCTATGCATCTGTCAGAATTACATCAAAGAATTCATCATCTTTTTTCTCAAGTTTTATCAATTAAAAATAATTCACTGAAGACCTAATTTGTGGCTACTTTGTAATCTGGCTACTAAAGATGCATCTCTTTTGTAAGCTGGAAGCACACAGAGTTCATGAATAAGCAAAAATATTGTAAGATATTAAGAAGAGCATGAGCAATGAAATAAGATTCATATGCCCGTACTCCACTGTACTGCATGCAGCCTGCAGAGCAATAGATTAAAACAGGCTAAATATTGCCGTGAAGCACCTGCAAGGTAAATGAATCAGTGGACAGCATGTAATAAGCTATAATTTTGCTCCAAAGAGGGTAAATGCAGTTCAAAGTCCCAGATTTTTACCATTCTCAGATGAACTCTTAAGCACCTGCACAGATCAGTGATACTGCTTTACACCAACCATCCCTCAAAATAATCTTTTGCATTCATAACTAAATTAGGGCATGCTACTCGAGTAACAGCGTACAGCTCTGGAAAAGAAAGAACAAGTGAAAGCAAGAAGCCCTGAATTCAGAAACAAATTTGCTTTAATATGGGCAACTCCTTCAACAAAATATTAGAGCATCTTGTGTTGCTGATATTGCTATAAACTCAAGTCCAGCTCAGTTTGTTCAATATTTACTGAATTTACATGTTGTTGTTTTTTTCCCAGCCAGTCAATAAAGCAATTCACAATGTTTTGTTTTGTATTACATAAATTTTGTGTTAACTCATGTTGTTTAATGTTAACGTCATGTTAACGTTTGGTTTAATGTTAACCAAAAAGTGTAAGAATAGGTTGGGAAATTGATACTCTTTTGGGATGCTGGAATGTAACACACACACACACACACACACACACACACACACACACACATATACAGTAAACCCCCGCTTATTTGTGGTTCAGCAGTTGCTGCTTCAGTGTCTCATGGATTTTCTCTGAGTACCGAATTAATAATTGTTCACGGAAACCCCCGCATATGCGCAGAAACCTCAGATATCCTCTGCATTTTTTTTACTTTTGTGATGTCAGCCATACCCCTGGCTGTTTTTTTATGTTTGAATGGCGGTTAGCAAGGCACTCAGACACCTAAACGGAACGAGCATCCACTGCTCAGCGCCACCCACAAACATAAACAAGCACGAGGCCTGGTTTCGAACAAGGCCTGGATGTCAATGCTTTTTTCTTGGCAATATATAATTTTTCATGCATTCAAGTACCTCATGCTTGTGTGTATGCATGTACAGCCACCATTTCAAAAAGTGTGTCATCAGGAATGGATACAGTGCCACAGTCGTTTACTAGGCAAAGTGCAAAACAAGAATCACCTCCAAGAGCACTTCACGAAAGTCCCCAGATGTTCCAAAGTGCTAAATAAAAGTATAATTTACTAATTTTGTAACATAAATATTAAAGTAAATTCAGCAACATTTCCATATAAACTATAACTATTAATTTTTTGGTACTGTTCAGAGAACACAAAGAAATGCGCATCATGGAATGGTCACTATATATATATATATTGGGTGGCAGCCAAAAGCGGGGACCTTGGCGGTCCGATCCTTGGCTGCAGAAGGAGCCTGAGCTGGTGCGCGAGGTAGAGAGGTTCTGACTAGATATAGTTGGACTCACCTCGACGCATGGTCTGG
>JBBJLR010094007.1:0-10266 GCA_037577145.1 Brachypetersius gabonensis | reverse complement strand
GCGGTGTGTGTGTGTTTTCTCCAGCGGTGTGTGTGTGTTCTCCAGCGGTGTGTGTGTGTGTGTATAATGCATGATAAGAACATTTTAAAAGCTCTAATCACAGTCACTGGGCCAGGACTGCAGCGATCCTGCCAGGTTCTTTCCCCTGATTGTTCTAATGAGGAATCGAAAATGGACATTGGCATAAACAACTTGTTTTATTCTGAGAAACGGTTCATTCAAAGAACCACAGAGGTACAAGTTCACATCTGCGGTCTGTTGGGTTTCCAAGGGCCCCCCCACAAAACCGGAGTGCTGCGGAGCTCAAACCGGCCGCTCTTTTATCCGCCTCCAGCACATCAGCCGTACTGATCACTCTTTAAAACCACTCAGCTGCACCTAAGAGGACCAAACAAACGCCTGTGTGTGAAGATTATTTGACTGATGATGTGAAATGTCTGTAAAGTCCAGCAAGGGACTTGAGGCTAAAATGCTACATGTGTTTTTATTTCTTTAACTTTGGAAGCCAAGGAATATCTATTAGCATATTTCAAACTTGCCTGAATCTTCACACGCTCCCCTCAAACCAGGTCACTTTGTAAGGTAATCTCTAATAAACTTGCTTGTGTGGTTTCTGACACTGTCTGCCTCGAGAGGATAGGGGGCCAGTGTAAGTAAATTAAGTAAGTGGTCCTTCAATTCAATCTTATTTATATAGTGCGTCTACAACCAAATTGTCACAAAGCAACAGAGGTGAGGAAAAACTCCCTCAGGTTGAGGAAGAAACCTCAGGAGGAACCAAGGAGAGAGTTTTATGGGGTTGAGTAACAAGAAAAGGCCTTCATGAACAAGATCATTGACAGATAGGCCTTTGGCTAACAGAGTTAAATCTTTTGGAAGAGAGTCTGTAGTCCTTAACACATTAGGATCAGGAGCAACAATCTCAACCAGAGCTTTAAGCAGCAGTTACCCCTGGCTGGGGGAGGAGCACGTGTGGAGCTGTGAGCTGCTGAAACTAGTCCCATGGTGATCAGAACGACTGGACAAGTGTGCAGCAGTTGCTCTCAGACAAATAAAACAGAGAAGTTTAAATGTGCTGAGAATGATTTATATCTGGAGTGCAAGTTAAGACTCCGACGAATCTTTCTAAAGCCGCCCAGCTAGAAAGGGCAGAACTGAGAGGTATGATGGACAGGAGAGCACCCTGAGATACCAGCGTACCTCCACTCCACCGTCACAAACCTGAGTGAACGTGAGGAGCGGTAGGGCGACAGCACCTGTCCCAGTTTACTTGAACACCGCCTCCCAGCTCTACACCTTTCATCTAACAGGACAAATTAATTACTGAAAGCCTGAACAAACAAGTGTGTTTTCAGCCTGGACTTAAACACAAAGACTGTGTCTGAATCTCTAATCTTAATCAGAATAGCATTCCAGAGCTTGGGGGTTACATATGAGAACGCTCTTCCCCCTGCTGAAGCTATCATAACTCCAGGGAGGAGTAAGTAGTCAGCACCTCGAGATCTGAGTGACCGTGGAGGTTCATAGTATATGATAAGTTCACTGAGGTGTTTGGGTGAGAGGCCATTCAAGGCTTTAAATCAATATTGAACTAATGTGGTCAAATTTCCTAGTGACTCTAGTTGCAGCATTCTGAACTAGTTGTCGCATATTTAGATTATTGTTGGAGCAACCAGACAAGAGGCTGTTACAATAATCAAGTCTGGAAGTAATAAAGGCATGAACTTTTTTTTCTGCATCATGGAGAGAACTGCATCATGCACTTCTTAACCTAACAATATTTCATAGATTGAGGAACACTGATTTAGTAACAGTACTTATATGTGTGTTGACTGAAAGTTCGGGATCTATAGTGACACCGAGATTCTTTACAGTTAACGTTGGAGAGGTTGAGGAACCAGCCAGATCAGCCGTTAGTCCTGACAGTTTGTTTCTAGCAGCTTTCGGACCTAGAAGAAGGCCCTCTGTTTTATCTGCACAGAGTAAGAAAACGTTATGTGACATCCAGTCTTTTCTATCTTTAAAGCAGTCCCCTTATTTAAGTCCCCTTATCTTATTTAAGCTAAGTTTATCATTTGGGTTGGCAGAGATATAATATAAAGGTGTATGTGGCACTGGAAGCTGATTCCAGCATGTGCAAAGTAAATAAAAGAAGTCCTAATACAGAACCTTGTGGGACACCATGTTTTACTTTGGTGGGTGCAGATTAACTCTTACGACCTGGGGTTGGCCAGGTATGATCTAATCTCCGACAAGAGATATTCAAGTCGGTACCTCGCTCAAGGGTACCTCAGTGGTGCTGCTGGTAGTCCTGAGATTCAAACCTTCTGATCGGAGGTGCAACTGCCTAACCACCAGACTACCTGCTGCCTGGTGTAGAGCCTGGGCTTTTTGGTCCTCATTTTCAGACTGGTCCACTTTTTTCACACCTGAAAGTTCAGGAAAAAGGTCCACATTTTTGTTTCTATTATTTAATCTGATTAGTTTTGCTTAAATTAATTTATCTCCCCAAGGTGCAATCCTTCTTCTTTGTCCATTGTTTAATGGAAGTGGTCCCAAAACATGTTTTCACTCTGCAAGGAGAACTGTACAGTGGTTCACTTCTGGGCCAAGACCACCTCTTTTGGTTGGACCAAGTTTTGGTCTTTTGGTCCAGACAGTGGTCCAAGGCATGGTTCTAAACTACATTAGCCTCCTGGCTTACTTTAAAGTGAAAGTGAACCAAAACAAGAGAAAACAAGTCCTACTGCATTTTGTTTCCTTTACTGCAGTCCACGTATGACATTTATTATTTATTTATTTATTTATGACCATTTTTCTAAGGCCCCTTTATCTCTTTAGAATTAAAGGGCCTTGTGTTACCATGCCTTTAAGACTAATAAGCTCTGTTCTGATTGGCTGCCTTGAATTGGGCTTCATCTGAAAAGCCATCCCAACACAATGGGACCCTCCTTCAAGCTTTATCATGAATGGCTGGGGCTAAATAGTTGTAGGCTGAATATGTAAATGTGTTGACTACTGTGACTTCACAAAACTGGTGAATTCAAAATGGGCTAATTACAGCTCAAACTCCAACTCGATCCAGCAGATAATTCATGTACTATAATAAACGCTTCTATTTATTGGTTTATTATGGTACATCGTTGGTTCTCGGGGATATGGGCCCTTTAAACAGCCCTCACGTTCTGGTGCATTGTGGTAAAAAGGTTTGGGCTGGAGGGACAGGAAAACTCCTGGCAAGGAGTTTTGTTTTCTTTTGAGTTTTGTTAAACTTAGATACAGACCCCCTTTGTCCGTGTTTGTTTGAGTGTGTAATATACTTTGTCTATGTGTGTGTGTATTTGTGTGTGTGTGTTCTGTGTGTATACATGTTTGTATGTGTCTCTGGTGGTGTGTGGTTGGATTTGGGGCCCAGTTGGCACTTTGGCCACTCTTTGTCCACACACACACACACACACACACACACACACACACACACACACACACACACACACACACACACACACTGCAGCTATCTGATATGCCTGAAGCCTGGGTCTGTCAGCATCCAGCCTTAATGATTCTGTTAAAGCCCACTAGTCGTCCAGCTTACTCCTTCAGCAGCCATGAGTATGAACTTTAAAGACTCACCACTGCTCACCTCTGATTGATGAGCTGAGCGCAGAGCAGAGCAAATGGGCTGGGAGACATCAGTGGGCCAATTGTATTGACTTGATGTTCGTTTTGGGTGGTTTTTGAGGAGCATTCTGGAATACACAGGTACTTCAGACTTTGCTGTCTTATGTCTTAATCAGAAAGTAAAAATTCCACCAAGTCTGGTTTTGCGTGAGGAGACAAGACGTCATGTAATCACTGAAACTAGTCTATAATGTTGTATTTTGCTTTAATGATATAACTGTATGTGGAAGTAGGTGCACCCCTGGACACAAGTTTCAAAGTTAGAAGAAAGTCCTTCTAAGTGGTTAGAAGTCCTTCAAAGTTAGAAAGTCCTTCTAAGTGGTTAAAGATTTATGTATGTTTGGATCACTGTCTTGTTGTAATACTCCAACTCTTTTCTTCTCCCGTTTCTTTACTGATTGTGGGACATGTTCATATTTATTAAGTATAATCATTTCCTCCTTCCATACCCACCACATTTCCTTGCTGCGACAAAACAGTGAGCCAGGTGTCCTCTAGGTCCTTGGCGGTGATGTGGGGATTTTATCTTTGTGTCGCAGGGAAAAAAGCAGTGGGTCACGTCACACACAGAAGCACACAGCCTCACAAGCCCCTCTTTGCAGGGGTCATGCCAGGCCTAGGATGCTAACAGAGCTCCCTGAACCCCTTCCGAGGACAATGGAGCTGGAATCAAAGGATCCAGGGTGGATGTTGGTTTTGGATTGTTCCTCGGAAGTTCCTCTTCTTTTCCTTTTCATCCCCCTCCTGCTTTAATTCGGCTATGTCCCATTTTGTTCCACTGACTCCTTCACAATACACCATGTCTTTTTCATAGGAGCTCGTAGAGGATTCAGCTCGAATGTTGCTTTGAACCACAGAGTGTGAAAATGCATTCAGGCGTATTTGCCCTCCGCGGCTCATTCATAGACCCATGTTACTACCATTTCAGGACATGGAGGGTCAAAGGTGGAATTCGACAGCTTTCTTTGTTGTCCTTTGTTAGTAACCCACTATAGGTGATTTTTCATCTTGAGATTGAAAGCAAAATGTAGAAATCTGACCGACAGCAACAAGGTGTTCTAATTAAAATGCAAAAAAGAAGCTTTTCAAGAGGGCAACCATAATTATAGCTCGTTATTTTAGCTCCTGCTTTAAGAAAAGCCCTTTGACCGGCAGTTGCAAGTAACAACCCCCATTGTCTTGGAAATGGGGCACTATATCTGCTAAGGGACATGGTTTGGATGGTAGCTGCACCACATTGTGCAGAGATGTCCACGAGTCAAGGAGTTTTAAGTTCAGACAATATGCTCAGAAAAGCACGAAAGCAAAAGGTTTATCACAATAATGCTAAAATATCATCTTATTGCATATCCCTAGTTTAAATACTAAATCACCCTATAAGCAGTTATTTAGTAGGGACGGGTCATGATTTTCAAATCTTTGAACATTAAACTATTATCTTGTATTTATTTTCCTTAGTTTTTACCATTGTACTTCTAAAAGGTTACAGTAATGAACATAAAAGCTGTTTGCCAACCGCCAACAGCAGAAGAAGAAGAAGAAGAAGAGAATAGTTTCTGCTTGAAATGCCTATTCCTAATCATTCAAGAGCTCCATATTTGCCTCATTTGAAGATCTGGAGTTTGGGAGTCCATGGAGTTTTAGAACCCCTGGCACTGTGAAAACAGCTATATACAAATGTAAATATATTGTTAAATGTGAAGGTGCCACAATGGGTTCTTTGGAGCAATGCCATTCAATTTTGGTTCCCAGTGTAAGTCCTAAGAGGAGCCAGTTTTGTTCCGTAAAAAGGTTTTAATGAAAGGGACTCACATGTTCAGATGGGGGAGTGTGAAATAACTGTGGAAACGTTCATCACCTATTTTACATAAAGGAGTTTTACATAGTATGTAAATATTACTAAAGCGCCATTAATTCACCAGGCCAAATTCAGAAACTAGGAAAATAGCCTATTTTGAATTCACCAAATACAAATACATTTACAGCCTGTATTCTTTATTTAGGCCGAAGTTATAAGGAGTGTTTCAGCCTGAACTGCTCTTTACAGACAAGTGACCATGTGAATAATGTATGATTCTGTTACAAAAACCCATATAAATGCCTTTAAAAATGCAAAAAATGACAGATAAATCGCTAATATATGGCCGTAAAGCTATAATGTGATGGATTTATACCAGTGGATGTCTTAAATATGTTGTAGAACCGAGCCAAGAACCGTTTAGGAGAGCTTAGTTTGAGGAGAGTAGGCCTCGTCTGAGAGATCAAACTCAAGCACATGTGCTGTTCCCATTGACTTTAATGTGGCACAAAGTCATAAAGTCCAAGGCCTTGTTGAGAGACCCCAGAAAACCATGTGTGTCGCAGTAATTCAGGTAGTTGAGACCCATTTCTCCTTTAAATGAATCCACGCCTTGCGTTTCCCTTTTGGTCACTCGGCTCTTTTACAAGTGTGTTTCGTAATCACGTCTTTTTTTTCACTCTGTCAGTGTATCCTTCCTGTTCTGTCCTGTTTCACTCTATCTCCTTTCTTTTCCTCCCTCTCTCTCTCTGTCTCTTGAAGTGCAGAGTGTTGTACTAGGCCCGACGAGGCCCTGGCCTAAGCCCTGCTGTCCACTCCATGGCCATAAACACACACAAGCAGAGTAATGGCAACTCTTCCAGGCCTCTCAGGGTTAATCCCTCGGATACACACTCGCCGAGAGCCCTGTCATTTCTCAAAGCCCCGACTCCTGAGCGGCATGTCAGCATCTCCCAGGCTTGTGCTGGATTTTCCCCAGCGAGAACGAGAAGTTAATAATGTGATATGTTATGCAGTGTTAATCACAGATGGCCGTCTAAGCATTTTTATGAGCCAAGCAGATGCCTTTACACCAAAGAAACATTCGACTGCAGGCCAAGCTTAAATTCGTTTTCTGTTTAACCCAGATGAAGCTGGTTGACCATGAAATGGCTGGAGTCTGAAGTATTGACTTCTGTAAAAAGTATTGGGACGCCTGACCATTACATCAACAGAGACTTTAAGGACACTGCAATTAGATACATAGACTTTCATATGGAGTTGATCTCCCTTTATAATTGATATAATGGTTCCTGCAGTGGTAAATAGCTTTGTTTTTATATTTGATTTGATTACGTTTATGTTTGAGATTTACAGAAATATTTGAACCGTAACTGTGTTAAAGGGAACACTGCTGTTAAAAAGCTCCTTATTTGTACAAAGTGTTTGCAAACAAAATGTTATTGCACTTTTGTTCATACAGCAGTACTTTACACTGCTTTTGAATTCCTTATTGAATTTTGTGCGATTAATCAGCCAGCATATTATATGTGTATTTATATATATAACATGCTGGCTGAGTAATATTTAAACAATGCCTAAAAATACCTGTTTTTATAGTGTAAATCCTAAATATGCCCCCAAATCTGCTCCCAAAACACTTTCATTTCAAACTCAGTTTAATACTTTACCCTTAAAGAAAATGTGAAGGTAAACCCGTATCTGTACTGTACAGTTTACACTGAACTCCTGCAGTGCTAGAATGTAAATACCAATGTTACCCCTATATAGACTGTACTGTAACTTATGCACAGACATTTCCTTTGGTATAACCCGGCAAAAACAGTAGGGCATTAACACAAAAGTCGACTAGTCGACTACAGAGGCTACTAGTCGACTTCTAGTCGTGTGTTTTTTCCTCTCTCTACCCTCTCTTGTGTACACAATGCAATCTCTGCCTCTGATTGGCTGACACTGACATGCATTCCTTGGTTTTAACCAATTATTATAGTCCCTTCATAAAAGGGGCGGTACCGTTGGCGTGAGGGGAATCTAAACACAAGACCACAACAAGACGAGACACACGGCAGCAGAAAAGACAGACACATGTGTGGAGATCCTTCACTCTAGAACACAAACAGCACGGAGACCTGCAGAACCTGCAAGTCGGTGTTAAAGTACAGTAACAGAACCGGTAAAATCTACAAAAGGAAATACTGTTTATGAGCCCAAAAAGTGATGAAATCTTGGACCTTGAAAATGATACTATAGTAAAAATCCAAATTAACCAAACTAGATTTGCTGCAAAAATACTAAACTGTCGTCAATCTTATATGTATGGTGTTGGAAGTGAGCTTCAACCAATGCTTGGATCATCACATACTTTTATTCAGTAGTCTCTATCATACTTGCTTAAGTGGTTTCCGAAACTGAATGACCCAAAAATTGCTCAAAATATGGGCAAAATTCAACTACTGAATAGCAACTACTGGATGCTACTATTTATAGTTAAGCTACAATCTTTTGTCAAGGTTTAAAGTCATACAGTGTTAGAAACCCCATAAACAAGTCTTTTAATGACCCGCCAACGGTGTGTGGGATGATTCGCGCAATTCTAACTGTTTCCATTACTTGTAAGCTGCATTAGCCTTGTAGCTCCAGAGAAAACCTCAAACATGTCTTGGCTGATCGACTACATCTGGTGGGAAATTGTGTACATTTGAGCCATTCTTTCAACATGTTCTATAGAAAGCCAGATTTTTGGCATATATTAATGTAGTCTATACACTAAAATAAATAGACAGCTTTTATCGGATATAAAGAGCTGCGGAGATCTTAACCAACAGTAATATGGCTGCTTCTGCCAAGTTGTGTGTTAGCGCTACAGGGACGGTTATGTCAGAAGCAGCTCCTGAGGGCCGTCTTTCTGGAAACGTGATTAAGCTTTGGTGGATTTGTCTGATCTGTGTCCAGCGGAATGAAACGGGAGTGATGTGGGAACTTTCCCTCGTACACCGACCGTCTCACAGTGAACCTGAGGGCCGAGGTCAAGGGCGTTTCCTTGGAGCAGAGGTGCCTTGTGCAGGAATACACTGCTGAAAATGGATAGACATGTAAGGTAAGTATACATTTAAAAGCCAACTTATCACATATCATTATTTTTGCAGAGTTTATTTTATCCCCATTATGTAAAATTCAGTCAATAGGCAGTAACCATTCATAAAAATGTGCATAAAATGGGTGTCTGGAGCAGACATGTACTTATTTTTGTAGTTAAAAAATCAACTCTGGGCTCTTTTGCACATGTTGCATGCTTATATATCACCTTATCTCTCTAATTACTCTGTTGGCTTCATTATTGGGCCTTAAGTCTAGCTTAAAAGGCTCAAATACGGGGTCAGACGTGATGTCATAACAAGAAAACGAGTCTGGTGGTGGATTGTGATGAAATTCACTGCTGACAAGAATAAACACACCCCTAAGCTCCTCAGATCTGTAGTCTTTTCATTTCTGTAGTACAATCGACAATGCAAGCAAAACTAGCTGGCTAGCGAAATGCCATCGTTAGCTAACAGAACTGTTATTATCTTGCAAAAACAAAAATAAATACAAATAACTTCCAGCTACATTCAAAAAAATCCTCCATCAGTGAGTGTATTAGTGCAAAACATAATCATGATCTGTTTTGTAAAGGAAATCTAATGAGCTATGATTACCATGTTTGGATGAGGTGGAATCAGCGGTTTGTTTTATATTACTGTACTTGACTCTGATCTAGAGTGCAGTCTATGCAGCATGCATGTATGATACAAGAACCATTATTTTAATATTTGTGAATCAAAAAATAGCCTAAAACCTGAAGATGTCTGGTTCCATTCACTGCTACTGT
This sequence comes from Brachypetersius gabonensis, assembly GCA_037577145.1. NCBI lineage: Eukaryota > Metazoa > Chordata > Actinopteri > Characiformes > Alestidae > Brachypetersius > Brachypetersius gabonensis. Next base: position 922 of record JBBJLR010094007.1, on the reverse strand, counting down.
AAATAATCCTGTTTTTCGAGAAAGTAACATTATTTGCCTTCGTCCCAACCTTTGAATTATTCTTAAGTTGTGAAAATTCAGTAGAAGAAGATCAGAAATACCCCATGTAACCTCTGCATTAAAGTACTTAATTGTGCTATATGTAGTCCCTGGTCATTTGTACCATAATGTCAAGCTTTTATTCCACACTGAGGCCTGATATCTGTTCTGAGATCAGCTCATTACACATGGAGTCAGATGAGATCTGGCAGAGTGGGTGAGTTTGAATTGAAGTCGCTCCCTCGTGGTCAGGCTGGCCTCGTATTTGTGCAGCTGCTTAGATAATAGCCCTGAGTGTTTAGGCAACTACACTGAGATTATTCCATTAAATCTCAATGACACTGAACACCTATTCTCTCAGAGAGCTGCGGTTTTTGTCTGTTACGAGCATTTAGCGCTGACATAAATAACCAGGACGTCCCGGGGGAATACCTTTCTGTTTTAAATGGAGACCCCCAGGGCTGGTCTAGAACATCTTAGGACAGGATCATAATTTTAAAGAGCAATTTCTGCTTTGAACTTCAGGGTTGTTACACACGCAAATTATGCAAAATATTCATTGTAATAAATTATTTACCTCCATTAACATGAAAATATTGACAATTTAATCTAAGGGTGACAATTTAAGGTGAGGGTGTTCAGGTCAAATTGATACCTCAAGTGTCCTCCCATTGGTTTATGGCATTTATAATGTATAATATTGTTTGACGAAAGTGCACGCAAATTACACATTGATTCCAGATGTAAACAGACGTAATAATTTGGGGTTTTTTGCGGTAATACATTGAAAAGTTGTCAACCAAAATAAAAAGAAGAAGAAGCTGCTGCAGCATGTAGCATGACTGCTCCGTGTCTTGTCCTCGTATTTTAGTGTTTTAAACTT
>JBBJLR010093996.1:0-10267 GCA_037577145.1 Brachypetersius gabonensis | reverse complement strand
GTGTGTGTGTGTGTGTGTGTGTGTGTGTGTGTGTGTGTGTGTGTGTGTGTGTGTGTGTGTGTGTGTGTGTTTCCTTTTTTGGTCTGGTCAACAATAAAACATGTAAATAATTAGCAGCAAACTAAAAATTAGGAGTAAACTAAATCATGTAGATTGACATTACTCAAAAACAGTGAATGGAAAGATGTGGTGAAAGATAAAGTTGCCGAAAAGAAATAATTGTATCTTTTCTTATTATAAATGCGCTTTACAAATTTGAATGTGCTGTTTTAAGAAAATGAACTGAAACAGATTTTTACCTTTACTCTTAACTCCTGAACTAAAAAAAATAATAATAATAATCTGAATAAAAGCTGCTTTGAAGGCCTGGAAACTTCTCCACCTCGTCTCAGTCTGCTCTGTTTCTGATACACACAAATACCCTAAACGTCACAAAAAAAATCTACGTTTACAGCCTTATAGCCTGGAGAGCTCAGGCTATTCTTACCGTAAAGGAGAAGGAGCGGATGGGTGTTTTCAGTCTGCTATTCCTCAGGGAGCCGAGGAGAAAATGAGTCGAGAGCAGAAGAGAAAGTGAGTGGGAGGAGAGAGAAATGAGGAAGTAGCACTGATATTTCGACCCTCTTACTTCCTATATGAGATTCTGAAAGGTCTTTAAGTAGTAATTGTTTTAGAATTGAATGTGTTTACATCCACAGAACATGCAGTGAGAAAATGATAGAATAGAAACTGCCTTTTCTCTTTGTTACACACACACACGCACACACACACACACACACACACACACACACACACACACACACACACACACACGCACAGTCATAGTCACATGAGAAGTTAATCCATTTGTGTAGCAGCTTTCAAAAAGTTGGCAGCATTGTTAATCATATATATTGTATATAGATTAGGGCCGCACAATATTAGGAAAACATGTGATATGCAATAATGTTGCTGCGATGTCGATATCACATGCGTAAAAACAACCTTTATAGTGGTAATGTTTTTCGACTTTGGATTTGCTGGTGATAAAGATTCCAGACGCTGTCTATGCAGAAAAAAATGAAATGCAATATTTCCATTCTAACGGTTTTCTTTAAAGAATTTACTTAAACAGAGCATTTTAACGCCTCTGAACATTGAACATTTTTTTTAATCATTTTAAATCTTGTAAACACAAATCTTGTAAATAAATGTAAACATAATTTAAATGATAGTTCTTAGCCAGAAAAAATAGCAAAAGGAACAATCTACACGTATTGGGGAACAGTCACTGTAGGACACTATGCAATGCAATGTAGCGTGTCTGTGTGTGTGTAGTCATGTAAGTATATGTGTGTCTCTGTGTGTACACACTTGTGTAAGCATGCTTTATGATGGCAAATTATTTGCTAGCATGTTTACTTTGCTAGGCTTCAAACGTGCACTGGCATGTTATAATATTTCCTGATGTGCTAAAAATTCTCTCTGAAGGTGAACTAGCTGCCGGTATGCAGAGATACTTCCTGGCTAGTTTACTCAGCTGGGGGTAGTTGTGCTGGTGGAGTTTCCACCAATCCGGAGGCTCGGCCTCACTGTCTCTGGTGGAGGACAGCATTAGCTGTTGAGTTCAGCTTCCACAGCTTGTGCCAGCAGCACAGAAGATGAAGAAACTGCCCAGTGATATTTTTTTGCTCTCTTCTCAGTGGCACTGGGTGAAGAGCTTTGGAAAAACACCATTTATCGCAGGTCTTTCGCGATATGTATATTTTGCATGTTGATATCGCGATGACTGTAAATTTATATTGTGCAGCCCTAACATATATATATATATATATACATATTGTGTGTGTGTATGTGTGTGTGTGTGTGTGTATGTGTGTGTGTGTGTATGTACATATATTTATATATATAATATCATTATTGTTCAGTATTTGTGACTATACCAAAAGCTTATTTGTGAAATCATTTCGACACTTGAGGATGTGACCTAATCATAATGTTACACAAGGACCAGCTGTATTACTTTGTTCTTTACTCTTCCTGCTATAAAAGTTACTAAAGTTCCTCCACTGACTTGAACGGAGGCATACGTGACGAAATCTGTACGTTCTGAACTGGTGACACACCATTGTGTCAAAGCCGGGACTTTGACCTGAAGTAATCAGAAATCTGCGTTGTACTTCACTCCCTGTGGAAACATTAACTATACATTTAATTCATTCATTGTCTGTAATCACTTAATCCATACTAAGGCCACGGGCACCCAGAGCCTATCCCAGGGTCTACGGGTGCAAAGCAGGGACTCATCCTGGACAGGGCGCGCACAAACACACACACACACACACACACACACACACACACACACACACACACACTTTGCTCTTTCTTGCTGTAATGCTCTAATTTCCACCGTCCACACGACTGTCAAGATGTAAACAGATTCATGTCAAACCCATTCCAATTTACTGCTGGATTTGTTGAGCTAAAGGGTTTGATTTGGAGTGAATATGCATTAGTGAGCATCATTAAACTATATAATAATTACTAATACATACACTTCACAAAAGTACTTTCTCATATTTATTTTGGTGCATTAAGAAAAATGCTAATGCATAAAAGCTATGGTGATGTGGTGCCCTCTAGTGGAAGCCTTCTGATGTCACGTCTGAACGGAATTATTTTCTGGAAAGTAAATGTTGTATTCATGCTAACATTGTTGTGCGTGCAGACATTTTTACTGTCAGTTATACTTTTAAGTGGTTCCATGGTTCCACCAAACCTGATGGAGTAATATGTAGTGAGTGATTTAAATAAATTACAGTGATTACAATAAAGGCTAATCAATTGATCAGATTTTGTGTTTTATGCATATGTTTACCTTATACGTTTTTGTTTAGGAAATAGAAATAATGAAAGCTGATATGTTTTTTCGAAAAAGATTCCATACTGGGTTCTGTGAAGCAATGCTCGAGAAGAACTACCTTTGGTTTCATGAAAACATTTCAGTAGTGTACTTTAAGAAGTACTGTGGGCCACGATATATGCATACATATTAAATATTATACATATCAGGACTGTTTTTACTGTTACGTCAAGAAGAAAAACTTTTCACATGCTGGATTATATCTGAAATGACAATAACCAGCCCCTCCCAGGGTGAGTCCCTGCCTCGCGACTGTTGACACCGGGCTAGAAAACAGGCGCATTCTCAGACTTTCATTGCTCGATACCTATCATTATAATACAAAAACAAAAGGCAAGAGGGCCCAACTAAAACCCTGAGCAACAAATGAAAGGAGACTGGGAAACAGAAAACAAGCCAACATGACGGTTGACCGACCAAGTAAACAAAGGCTCAAACCCCTTAAATGCAGCCAACACAAAATCCCACAACTGATAACAAAAACACAAACACGCAACACCCAGCTGTGACTCATAAACACAAAAACCCATCACCACTTCATAATAAGAGTTCCAATATCAATACCTCTAGTGGCCGCCACCCGCCACAGTCTCCACACATGGCAATGACTTAGCAGGGGGGTCAAACTCCAGTCCTGGAGGGCTGATGTCCAGCACAGTTTGATGGTTCCCCCCTCAAACACATTCACTAAACCTTACAATTCCACACCCGTGACATACAGGATTATGCTCTTACAGAAAATGAATGAATGAATGAATGAATGGAAATAACTGAACACACAGTGCAAGTGTATTGGATTCTTGCTCCTCAAACAAGTGAGCACCCACAGGCAGAGCTTTATTGTCCTTTACACCCCTGACACACGTCACTCACAGCTCAGCGACAGACTGATGGAATCAGACCTCTTTCAGTTCCTTCTAGAGGTGACAGAAGTGTAACAAATGCATCATCTGTTTGGATTAAAAATCAAAACCATTTCCTCTTCTACTTCCTTCCTTCTAACACTTCACCCAAACAGATGTTCTTAAAGAGACCAGACTATTATTCCCAGTTTACCCAGTTAGACCTGTACTCTGGTTTCACACCGTGGGCCATGATCTCAGCTTTCTTCTGCCTGGAACTGGTTTCAGTCTTAGCCTCTCTAACTGGACTGAGTGTTTACTCTGGATGCTTTGAAGAGCTGCAGGCATCTTTCGAATTTGCTGGTTTCATTTTGATATCTACGCTGTGATCTGTGCTTTCTCCTGCAGCGCAGTCCACTTCCACTGACATTGAAGACCTGCTGGAGCTGTGCGGAGCCTCTTCAGAATCAAAGAATTAAGTGAGGGAGCAGTCAGTGAGTGTGCGGGTCTGACCTGAAGATGGCAGTGAGGCCTTGATAGTTGAAACCAAAACCACGGGAGGAAACTGCAGAACTTCCTGAGAGCTGCTGTGTGGCTCAGTGCCCACATCTCTGAGATCTTTTGACACCAAGCCAGGAGTGAGTCAGACGGCAGCTCTGAAGATAAATAAAAAAAACCCCATCAATTAAATTAAATAAGAATGATGAACAGAGATTGTGTTGTGTCATGTCTGTGATTTTTTTTATTTGCTAGAAAAGATCGGGTGAACACTTTGTTAAACGGATGTAATGGGCTGCAGAAATGTGTTCTGCTTTTGAAAGGTTTGAACCTTTGACTCTAAGACTTAATCTTTTATTAACAAATCAGCCTCTTTTTTCTCTAGGGGATGGAAATGAAATGCTTTACTTGCAGTGCTGGTATTTACCCAACACAGAGAAGTGATCCACTTCCTCTTAAAATAACAGACTCTCGTTTATGATACTGCCATAAATTAAGAGACCACTTACGAGGCCGAACGTTTGATTTACTTGCTCTTTTCCCACCACATTCAAACGAGGTCTGTGCGTCTGGCCCCTCTTTGCATTGCTGGCTATCTTTAAAACTACAAGATAAATATGTATTGCTCTTGTTTTAAATGTATACAGTATATTAATAGAGCTTATTTATTTATTTATTTTTCCTCATTACACCTCTTGTTGTAAGATTACCACTGTTAGCTGTTGTAAAGGTGCGAGAAATAATAGCCACTTACTGCACAGTAGGTGCGGTTACGTCTAACAAGTAGATGTAACCTTAGATGCAACTTATTTTTGCATAAGGTCAATTCAAACAATCATTAAAAGAGAAGAAGGGATATCAGACTTATTTTTAAAGAAGAATAAAAAATCACCACCGAACCTCAGATCAGCTCTGAACCTGAGACCATTAATCCGACCAGCACCAGGTCAGAGCATCCAGTAACCCTCTAGAGTGTGTGAGTACAGTATGGTGTGAGTGTGTGTGTGTGTGTGTGTGTGTGTGTGTGTGTGTAAGAGAGAGAGAAAGAGAGAAAACTGCGCCTCAGTTCAGAGGTCGACACGCTGGCTGTTACTGGTATGTTAAAGAATTCCAGTGAAAAAGCCCTGGAGGGTCACAGTGTCTGCTAAACTGAAGAAGTATCTGCTACTTAGATGCCATGTTATTGTCACACACTAATTTTCTGTCGTGGTCTTCGGCCGCCCCATGTATAAACTCTACTTCCACTAATGGACTGTGGTCTTATCACACAAACCGCATTTGTTTCTTTCCCACCAACATATTCTCCAGAAACGTAATTCTACTCAGGCTGAGAAAACTGAGTAAAGCATATCTCGGACTGGGCGCGTCACTGGTGGCTTTATTTTGGCCTCTTTTTTTTTTACTGTTCACACGTTCAGAGTCTGCCTCAGTCCCGACCTCTGGGCTTTGGAAAAGTTCAGCTCCAGACTTTCGAGGACGGGAAGTCTAAATTTCAACCAGAAGCTTAATGCTGCCATCTCAGCTCAGCTCCATAGAACCCGCCATCCTATTCTGCTGGATGTGTTCTATGGAGAACCCACATTGATATTTACAAATAATATAGCACCATATAATTGTACACCAAAACAGTAATTATATATTCACAACATGTGTCTATAAAAGGCCCAAAGACAGGAAATAATTGTGGAAGTCCTGGTTATGGTGGAAATAAGATGTATTCTGTAAAACTTGATCTCCTCATTAATCTCTGATTAAAATCTTTTCCCACTATATCCTAAGTAGCTGGATGTGTTCTCTGGAGAACCCGCTATATCCTAAGCGGCTGGGTGTGTTCTCTGGAGAACCCGCTATATCCTAAGCGGCTGGGTGTATTCTCTGGAGAACCCGCTATATCCTAAGCGGCTGGGTGTATTCTCTGGAGAACCCACTATATCCTAAGCGGCTGGGTGTGTTCTCTGGAGAACCCACTATATCCTAAACAGCTGGATGTGTTCTCTGGAGAACCCACTATATCCTAAACAGCTGGATGTGTTCTCTGAAGAACCCACTATATCCTAAACAGCTGGATGTGTTCTCTGGAGAACCCACTATATCCTAAGCAGCTGGATGTGTTCTCTGGAGAACCCACTATATCCTAAGCAGTTGGGTGTGTTCTCTGGAGAACCCACTATATCTTAAACAGCTGTATGTGTTCTCTGGAGAACCCACTATATCCTAAACAGCTGGATGTGTTCTCTGGAGAACCCACAATATCCTGGCGTCTGTTTATGGACTTCAGACTTAGGGGATGTTGTGGGTAATGGCAACGGAGTAAAGCTGAGTCAAGAGAACACCAAGCTCAGCGGAACCGACTCCGTTCTGGTGGTTCCAGGCTACAGCTCTTGGAGCTTTGTTTCTTCCTTCTCCAGGTCCTGTGGTTGTACGGTTTGGTGGGACACAAACCTGTAACTGATAAAATACTCAGTGGACTTTGCAGTCAGTGTTAAAATATAATGAGCTCCGCTGCTTTCCTGCTACACTGACAAAGGTAACAAGCAAATTTGTTAGTAATGTTAGTGTTTATTTATTGCACATTGTCATTTAATTCATTGTATGTTGTTTTTGTTAGGAACAAACTGCCCATCAGTGTCAGATCTGCACCAAATGGAGCTCGAAAAAACTCATTAAAAACTGCACTGTTGTCCTCCACCTACTTTTAAAGTAAACGGCCCCTTATAGTCACACAGGGACACACCACAGCAAACAGTGTGAAATTCTTTCTTTAGTGTAGTGTAATCTATTTCTAGTGTAGAACATGACTGTGAACTGGGAGAACACACCAACGAGGGCTTTTGAAAAGGGCCTTTAGAAACAACAGTAAATGCAGGAGTGATAAATGTCAGCCGGTGGCCCTCACATAGTTACAAAATGATTTGCTGTGCAAATCTTGCTGTGCAACTTTGCACATAAAAATCCTCCACCCCAAACCTATAAGCGAGGGAGTGAAACAGTAATGTGAAATCAGTGTGATGTGTAATATATTTTTGGTTCAGGCTGTCAGCAGTGATTTGTTACCGAGGCATTTACGAAGCAGCGAATGTGTAGATCTTTGACAGAAACCGTGAAGCCGTGCATGAGGTGCACTGTTCTGCCTCTCCCTTCTATAAACCATTCATTTCCTCAGAGAGGAGTCAGAGGTTTGCCATAACTGAATTTATAGTTCACAACCCAAATATGCTGAATCATTGTATGCTGAGTGAATAAAACAAGAACTATAAGGGGAAGTTAGAGAGGAGTGCAATGCAGTTTGAGATTTTGACAATGTATCCTGTATTTTATTTACGGCATTTAGCAGATGCTTTTGTCCAAAGTGACTTCCATTCCCTAACCACAGGGGGCAGTCTCCCTGGAGCAACTCAGTGTTAAGGGTCCTGCTAAGGAACTCAGCGGTGGGATGCTGAAGGTAGGATTCGAACCCATGACCTCTTGGTCCAGAGGCAAGTCTCCTACCCACTAGGGCACCACCACCCCATCAGTCAGTTTTAATTCAAATAACAAACAAACAAACAAACAACAGCCACTAACAGCAACTAAACTGTGCAATATGAACTTTTTATGTGTTCCAACTGTCATCTTTTTTGGTACAAACCAGCCATTCCATTAAAGTCTTCAGAATGACAGTAATTAGGAACTGAGATCTTTATCTCAGGGGTACTGTGAAAATCACTGACCACTTTGAAAAGTCACAGACAAGTATTTTAATGAATGAACTTCTTAAAATATGAGTGACTGTCTTGGCACAATTTGTTTTTGCAGTTCTTCGTCTAATACAATTAGGAAGTTCGCCCTGAAATCAGAAGGTTGTGGGTTCAAATCCCTAGACTGCTAGTGACAGCATTGAGGGACCCTTGAGCAAGGTACCATCTACTCCCCCGGTGCCCCTCGTTGGTGGCAGCCCCCTGCTTCACTTGGTGGAAGGGTTAAATAAAGAGAAAGAGTTTCACACTGTGTGTTCACATGCGATCATAAGACTTTACTTTGCAAACCTTTGCTGCTTTCCTTGTGCACATATGAAGAGTGTTTCTTCTGATCTTTCTTGTCTTTTGTGATTGGATCTTTCTATGTTCTTTGACTTATGCCTCCAGACTCACCTCTGACTCTCCAGTTTACACTCTTTGACCTGGTTTCTGGACTCTCTTTTCTGATGTTTGCCCATCTCTGATTGAGCCAGATCACTGGACTGTGTTTTGGGAACACCTTTGTCATACCTGCTGATGCTGATGCTGACTGTCTGTTTGTGTAGACAGTGTTTTTATTACTAAACCCTAATCCGTAATTGAGTCTGTGTCCGAAGTTCTCACACTAAAGAACCTTTTAGCTGATTCTCCCTTTAAGAGCCATTTCTGTCGAAGTGATCCAGAACCAAGTTTAAATAACTTCCACATTACGTAATTCTCATACTGTATTTTGCTTTTAAAAATAACATCTAAATTACATTACTATGTTTATGTTTTTCCAGCGAGTACATGGGAACCTTCCCTTTTTAGTAGAGAGGAAACTGAGCCAAAAGAGCACAAACATTCTTCAAGCACGTGTCCCAGATTCCATTCATTATATGAGTGCAAATTACATTAAGAATGATTCAGGCCTGTTGTTCAGTCGGCATGTTCTGTGTCTCGGTAGGAGTTTCCACTGATGTGTGTGATTGAAGTAGCTGGTCAGTTTATAAGTGGTGAGGGATTTCTGTGTTAAAGAGACTGAAGTGTCTTAAGATTTATGTTTTGTCAGCAGATCAGAAAAGGGAAAATGGGAGTTTGCGTATAAACAGCACACAGTAACTTATTCAGAACTCCCAGCGGTTTTATTCCTCTCACAACTGAATGTTTCTAGATTTCCAATATCAAACACTTTAGGTCAATACTTATTAGAGCAGCCTCACCTTGTACTCATACTAACACTCGTCACAGCAAGTATGGCTTTAATTCTCTTTCTTCTTTCATGAACTTTGATAGAATTCTACCATTTTTTGTTGATTTCCATTGCTGAATGCAATACTGATGTGTAATGTTTAGGCTCAGAGTTTTTTCTGGGTTCTTCGTGAGGGTTTTATTTGTGCCACTGAAATGTTTGGTGTGGGATATCCGTAAAACTGCTTTATGGAAGTGCATGTTGTTAAAAGTGCCGATTAAATATTTATTAAACTTATAGGATTGATCTGAGCCACATTATGTTACATACATTACAGTTATATTACCAACCCCTTTCTTCTAAAACGAATCCCATCCTAATCATACCTTACTTTCTCTTTGCCTTTATTGGATTCTACACCATTTCCTATTTCATTTACTATTCAACACCCATTTCTGTTTCACTGATTATTCTGCACACATGTGAACTTTCCTGTACTCCTGTATTTAAAGAAAAAGTGTCAGTTATTTTATGTCTGCTTTGTGTCCAGTCACCATCACTCTCATTCGCAGCTGCTGGACACGGTTCATGTTTTATTGTCTCTACAAAAAGAACAGCTTGTGCTCTCCTGGTTAGAGCTTCGGATGAAGAATTGTTCAGTGTTGTAAAATGAAATCTTTTGCAATGACCTGCACAGTGTAATGACTTCACTAGATATTTGCTCTGACACACAAAATAATCAGAAAACTGTATTGATCCTGGAGGAAATTGCTTGTGTTATGGCGGCACAGACACACAGAGACAAGAATGATATAAAATATAAAAAACGTAATAAATCCATTAAAAATCCACATAAAAATCTCAGTATGAAATACACTACGCTATGTACACAAATTCTGGGTATAAATACTAAAGATAAATAACACAGGTCAACAAAAAAAAAACTGTAATCATCGGAAAGCATAACATACCTTTCTAAACCACTTTGTTTAGTTTTTTTTCAGTCACATCAACTTTTTGAATTATGAGTAATATTAGCTCTGCAATAGACTTAAATGTGTTTTTTATTAAACCTCAGGCACCAATCAAGAACTGTTTCAATATTTTCAGAGTGAAGTCAGACAGGCCACACTGTGGC
>JBBJLR010093965.1:0-26691 GCA_037577145.1 Brachypetersius gabonensis | reverse complement strand
TTTTTTTTTCGCACGAGTGCGTGCATGGATCTGTGTGGTTGTGTGGGTGTGTGTGTTTCTGTGTGTGGGTGTGTGGGGGTGGGTGTGTGTGTGTGTGTGTGTGTGTGTGTGTGTGTGTGTGTGTGTGTGTGTGTGTGAAACTTGAAAGAAAAAAAAAAAAGCGTACTAATCATTAGAATTAGTTATCAACAACAATAGGCATTGGCCTAGTTATCAGTATCAAACTAGAAGATCTTTATTGGTGCATCTCCACTACAAACCTCTAGACTGTGTCCATCACACCCTGTAAACAAAAGTCCATCCATTTATCAACTATATATCACCTTAACCTTGAACCTTTATTTAACAGGCCAAAGGACAAAGAAAAGATGTTCAATGTTTTCACTGACAAACAATCATATTTGGTATTTTTGAGGTTTGTACATACAAGCTGAAGTCGTGGTGGCAACCTCGCAAACTATTCAGTTCAATCCAACAAGCTTCACAAATATGGCAAATAAGTTACACTGGCAGACAAAATGGCTGGCAAAATGTACAGTTGCTGATGGCAACGGTCAAATTATAGTAATATTGTTAAATTATAGGAATTACTAATTATTTTCATGTGGAATAATTTCAGTTTGCTTGTGGGATGGATGTGGTAATAATCATATTTCAGCTAATGAACAACCTGACTGACAACCTTTTATCAAACTATTAATGAGGTTCGATTAGTAGCTGCAAACCACTGGTAGATTAGGAGTTGCACCTGTTAGGTCCTGCTCATCCATCCTATAGCTGGCAGACTTCATAGCCATTTCCAGCACTCGTACACAGCCATCATCTGAAGCCAGCACCACCTTGTCTGAGGTGCACCAGTCAATGTCGAGTATTCGGTAACTGACATTACGGCCCACTCTGATACTGCTAACCATCTGCACCTGCACAAATGTGAGCAATTATGTCATTAGTTTCAACTCACTTTATTAGTTTCAGCCTTGTTCATTATTTCAACCCTTGAACAATAAAGACTTGCATACCTCGGTAAGTTAAATAGCATATTCTCATTTGCATAATGCATACATGGAAACAACTGATTGTCATTCAGTATTTCATCCAAGCATTTACTGTTCAGTCTAAAAGTTGTTAACGTGAATAGTGGAAAAATTCAGAAGCAGCATTTCAATGTATGGCTAAAAGACAACTGATTATCATTTTATTATTGTCAGAAAAGGAGCACCAGATGTCCAAAAAGAAAAAGAAAAAGATTAAAACCCACAGTCAGCACTACGCATTTACTTACCAATTTGATACATTTAGGATGCAACACACAACTTGCCGTGTGTGTGTGTGTGTGTGTGTGTGTGTGTGTGTGTGTGTGTATATGTGTGTATATGTGTGTATATGTGTGTGTGTGTGTGTGTGTGAGGACACTAACAGAAGAGGACATGTCCTTTAGAGGACATATTTCTACTGTTGACATATTTCTGCAGACCACCAAACTCTGAGAATCTTTGCAAACTAATGAACTTAGACTGTAACCACTTGGAGAACAGTTAGAGTTATAGTTTATACACTATTTGTAGGGATGCACCAATACAACGTCTTCCCCTTTCTTCACCAAAAGCAAATCTGTTAGTCCCGACAATTTTTCACTTCTAACAAATAACAACAAAGGTTCATTTAAAATATTAAAGCAAAACAATAAAAACAGAACTGAACCGAAACTACACAGCAGGACGATAGCCATTCAGCTGACTCAGCTAAAGGTAGCTCATTTTCCACTGCTTGTTTGTTGCGCATCGGCTATTGTTTGTCACATAGCAGTGTAAGGATCTGGAGGAATTTGTACATCCTCCACTTTACAGGTGTTATATATATTTTTTTTTCTTTTCTTTTTCAGGTGAATTACTTAACTAAGCCAAATTTCCTACAACAACACAAGCCACTGGCTACATCAGTAAGTGAATCAATGACATAATTGAAAACTTATTTTAGAATGCTGTTCATAGACGTTAGTTCAACATTCAACACCATCATTCCTCAGCATCTGATCAGGAAGCTGAAACTGCTGGGCCGAGATACCCTCTACTCTCCCCTCTCCAACTGGGTCCTGGACTTCCTGACTGGGAGACCTCAGTCCGTCAGGATTGCAAACCACATCTCCAGCACCACCACACTGAACACAGGGCCCCCCCCAGGGCTGTGTGCTCAGCCCTCACTGTTCATGCTGCTGATCCATGACTGTGCAGCAATGCACAGCTCAAACCACATCCTCAAGTTTGCCGATGACACGACCGCGGTGGGTTTGATCAGCAGGAACCACGAAGCAGCATACAGAGAGGATGTGCAATGGCTGATTGACTGGTGTTAAGTCAACTACAGGTAGTTGTTGACTTCAGGAGGGGGCAACGTAATCACTCCGCTTGGTAGAGATTGTCCAGAGCACCAAGTTCCTTGGTGTTCACATCAAAGAGAACCTCACGTGAACCCTCAACACGAGCTCCATCACCATGCCCAGTAGCATCTCTACTTCCTGCAGAGACTGAGGAGAGCACACTTTCCACCCCCCCCCCCCTTGAACTCACTTCAATAACCTGTTAAAATAATCTTTTAAACACAGCACACACACTCTGTTTAAAAAAGTAAAACATGACATTCTCTATCATGTTGATGTTACAATTTTCACAATTACATTAATTGCTGTTCTGTATTGCTGCTAAAATTGCTGCTAAAACTGCACAATCATATTTATTGCTGTTTTTGCACATGTAACTTCTATTCTGCACATCTTTGCTGCTAAAATACAGTGCCTAACTGTGGCTGTCATACTGAACATTATCTTATCTTGTCTAGTTATTGCTCTTGTGTTCTTTTTCAAGCTCTTTGTCCTGTTTGCACTTGTGGTCTTGTGTTCTGTTCTGTCCTTGTGTTGCACCATGGTCCTGGAGGAACGCCACCATTCCTCCACAATAAAGGTAATGTGGTGAATGTTACGATGTGCTTACTGAAAATAAAAAAAAAAATTCAAACAGGGAATCAGGGTAATAAAAATAACACACCAGCACTTTGTGTTTCAGATCGGATACCCTTGGGTTACAAGGATGCAGAAACAGATTAAAAAAAGCAATGGAAAGGATGGGGATATTTCATTTTTTGGCATAAGCATTGACTGCATGAAATATTTCACATCTTGTAAATGACAAATAATACACCTATAATAGACCATTGACAAATCTGTCATTTTCTGAGACTTTCCTGGAATAATTTCTTCATATGAAAACACAATATGAGGGTGTTTTCAGGGTGCTACATCTACAATTGTTTTGCTCCCCATATGAAAGGGCTGTATTTTCATTCATAAGCTACCCGCTCTTGCTTCTAATTACATAACACCTCTACCCTTGGGCGAGCCTTGAGGTAAATGATATAGTGAGTAAAGCAAAAGAAAGGGATTCCCAGCTAAACTGAAACAAAAAGATAATGACATCCAACCTCAAACAAGCTGAAATGTGCAAATATCTCCTGCAAAGCTTTTAAGCCTCTGAAAAAGGGGCTCTCTCAGATGGAGTTTTACTACCACGTGAGAAGAGCAATAAACATCCTGAAAATAAGGCACACAGCCCTTCTTCCTGAACTGAATACAGCAAGAAAACTGCCTTTGTTGCAGAGTGCGCAATATTTCGTGCTACACAGTGATACAATATACAGTGCCACTAGAAAGTATTCACACCCATTCACTTCTTCCACATTTTGTTACGTTACAGGCTTATTCTAAAATAGATTTTAGTGTAGTTTTATTTTATAAATCTGCACAAAATGATCCATAAGGGTTAAATGAAAACATGTTTTCAGACATTTTCTTTAATTTATAAATAATGTAAACATTTAAACACAAAAGGTATTCACACTCTTTGCTATGACACATTGAGCTCAGGTGCATCCGATTTCCACTGATCATACTTGAGATGCTTTTACAACTTGATTGGAGTCCACGTGTGGTAAATTCAGTTGATAGAACAGGATTTGGAATGGCACACACTTGTCTATATAACCTCTCACAGTTGACAGTGCATATCAGAGCAGGTAATTGTCTGTAGACCTCAAAGACCAGATTGTGTCAAGGCAAAAATCTGGGGAAGGGTACAAAAAGGCAGTAGTTATTTCAAAATGGAAGTTGTTTGAAACCACCAAAACCCTCCCTGGAAGAAGGGCCTTAGTCAGAGAGGTGAGCCAATGGTCACAAAGACGGAGCCCCAGCGATCCTTTGTGGAGATAGGAGAACCATCTAGAAGGTCAACCATAGCAAACGCACTCCCACAATCTAGCCATTATGGTAACGTGGCCAGATGGCCACTTCTCACTAAGAGGCACATGGCAGCCCACTTGGAGTTTGCCAAAAAGCACATTAGGAATTTGCAGATTGTAAGAAGCAAAATCCTCTGGTCTGATGAAATCAAAATAGGACTTTTGACTATTTTAGAACGAGTATGTGTCATCAGTGACCGTTTACATGTACATAGTGAGATGAAACAAAGTTCCTCTGTGATCACAGTAACAATAAAAAAAAATACGACACAATAACAATAAGTGTCCAAAATGTAGATAGTGGGCATCAGACACGAGACACTAGACCATACACAACAAAGAAATTATGTGAATAATTGAGGAGTCTGATAGTTTGCTGAATGAAGCTACACTACAGCCTGGAGGTGGCCAAGTGGATGTTACAGTAGAGCAGGCATAATGGCAAAAGAGCAAACAAACTGTGCAAGGGTTGAGTCTTTTCCTCCACAATACTGACTGCTTGCCCAAAGCACCATTTGATGTAAGTGCAGGAAGGACAGAGGCACACCGATTAGTTTCTCAACTGCACAGTGTTGTGGTCAATGACAATCCAGCTCCCAAACTATAATCCAGCTGGATAAGACACTTTCAGTGGTACCCCTGTAAGAATGTTTTGTGGATAGATGGAGGTTCTCTGACTTAATAGAAAGTGAAGACACTGTTGTGCTTTTATAGCCAGAACAGTGTTTATTGACTAGGTAAGATCATCTGTGATGTGAATGACCAGAATTTTTTCTTTTGTTTTGTTCACATTAAGTACACGTTTTGATAAGAGATTTAAAAACAGGGAGGGATGAGGCCAGCCTAACATCTTAAGGCAACTTGTTCCAAAGTTTTGGAGCCACGATTGAAAAAGCTCTATCCCCTCTGAGCTTCAGCCTAGCCTTTGGAACCACTAAGGTCAGGTGATCAGCAGACCTTAGGGACCGAGAGGGAACATAGAGCTGAAGCAAGTCAGAGAGGTAGGGTGGAGCAAGACCATTCAGAAATGTATATGTTAAAAGGAGAATTTTATAATCGATCATATAATGCATCGGGAGCCAGTGAAGACTGGATAAAATCTGTGAGATGTGTTCATGCCTGCGTGTCCCCGTTAAAAGGCGAGCAGCAGCATTTTGGAATAACTGAAGGCTGTTACCGTGCTCTTTAGATACTGCTCCAAAGGACCGAGGTTAAAGAGAGATGGCTCAGCGTTGCGACTAGGACCAAACAGGATAACTTCATTTTTCTTTTCGTTAAAAAGTTTAACGACATCCACGCTTTGATGTCATTAAGGCATTCCAATAATGGCTGAATGGTATAAGGACCATTACAGTTTAAAGGAATATAAATCTGACAGTCATCAGCATAGCAATGGAAGGAGATCCTGTGTTTCCTCAAAATGGAGCCCAGAGAAAGCAAATACAGAGAGAAAAGAAGAGGCCCTAAAATTGTCCCTTGTGGCACCCCATAATGAAGAGGCACTGAAGAAGACATAAAATCACCTATGCCAACACAAAAACTTCTGTCTGCCAAATAAGAGCGAAATCAGTGTAACGCTGCACCTTTTATACCCATGCAATGCTCTAGACGTGACATAAGTATGCTGTGCTCAACAGTATCAAATGCCGCTGTCAATCCAACAGCATGAGGATAACAAAGTTACCAGAGTCATTTACTAAAAGAATACCATTAAAAACCTTCAAAAGTGCTGTTCAGTACTATGTCGGCTTTTAAAATCAGACTGAAACACCTCAAGGATATCATTTCTATCTATAAAAGCATTCAATTAAATAAAATCTTCTCCAAAATCTTTGAAAGAAAAGGAAGTTTAGAGATTGGCCTATAATTAGATATAACTGAAGGGTCAAGACTGGGTTTTTTAATTAGTGGCTGAACAACAGCATGTTTAAAAGCCATGGGAACATCACTCAAAATAAGGCTACTATTAACAATGTCCAAGATAGAGGATCCAACACTAGGGAGAGCCTCTTTCAGAAGATGTGGGGGTGTAGCCTCTATAGGTGAACCTGAAGCTTTCATCTGTCCAATAATGTCATATAAAAACGAGAGTGACACTGGTTCAAACGGAGTAAAAACAGCAGAACAGCAGACATTAGTAGATGGATCATATGACAAAGATGGAATAAGTGCTCTCGTAGATTTAACTTTATCCACAAAAAAGTGGAGAAACTTTTCAGAGTTTACAGGAGAAGCTTCCAAACTGGTAGCCTGAGGAACATGCAAGATGGAGTTAATGGTCTTAAAAAGGACACAGGGATCATGACAGTTAGCAGAGACAATTTCAGATAAATATTTACTTTTCTCTGACTTTACAGCACTCTGGTAACACCGCCAGCAATCCCTAAAAATGTCAAAAGACACCTGAAGTTTATCCTTCTTCATACACACTCTATTGATGCACATGCAAGACATTACAAAAATGTAATGTTTGGGAAATTAAATGTTTGAAACGTCAACAATTAAGTTAATGAAAAATTATGATATGAGGCCTTTAATTGTGACTTGTTTTGTTCATTAGAATCCCTGTAATAAAACATGAATACCTCTTTTGTATCCCACACCTCAGCCCCATCAGTGTACATCACTAGGAGCTTTTGGTTGCCCTTTCCAGGAGCAAAACGTATCTTCTTCACCCATCCACGGTGTGTGGGAATACCCCTAGATGCAGAATAAGATTTATGTCAAGACAATGCGCTCCATAACATGTGGGCTGAACATTTATTACATTTACATTTGGCAGACGCCCTTATCCAGTGTGACTTACAATCATCAGTTACAGAAGTGACATCCCTGTATGTTAATGCATTTTCTGGATAACAAGTTCCATTAAGGAGACTAATCTGAATCAATCACATTCTACAGTCTGTAATTACATGAAAACATATACATACCTGGACAGACGGGCCTTTAGATCCCAGAAATTCAGGTTTCCATCTACATCTCCCAAAACCAGGGTGTCTCCTTTCCATGCAATGCAGGCAATGCTGCCCATGCTACCCTACAAGAGTCCATGATGGTCAGGATTACTAACTGCGACAGGCAGGAATGGCTTGCAAACACATGATTTGCACACACAAATCATACAAAAACTGGCTAGCTTAGAGATCTGATACATTTCAAAAGACTGCAAATAACACAAAGTTGGGTTCATCTGTTTATCATCATCAGTCTCACAAGAATGAAGAGTAGCACACAGTGAGGTAACAGATTGTGTCTGTTGCCTCTGATGCACTCATCATCACACACAAACAAAAGCGTCTACTGCAACCCGTAGTCAGATGGCTGAAAATCTTCTCCTAGGACCTATTCTCTCATCTCTATTAACCATTGCATCTGTGCAGATGGCTGCTGTTTTTTCAACTCATGATGACCAAGAACCAATACTCTGCTTCAACTCTAACTATGTCTCTGCCTGCTGTTCTCGGCAAAAACTCTGTTATTTCTCTACTCCTGTACAATAAGGCTAAGCTAGGTGACCACAGAGAGTATATGATATTTGCAATTTCATTCTTGATAGATTACAATTTATGACCAAGTTAAAGATTTGTCTTAAAACACTTGTCATTACAAATAGTAATAATGTAACATTTCTTAAGAGTTGGTATTCTAAAAAATGTTTTTTATATATAAGTGTACATTTCCATTTTTTTTCTCTTTTTTTTCTTTTCTGACAATTTGGTTATGAACAAAATTTGTACTTTGGTTCTGATTTTTTTTAGCATCTAACATACATGCTTTTTTTTCATAGAGTGTTCCCAAGTCTTCATAATGGTTATTTCATGAAAACGCTTCATTTTTCATAGCAATACCAACGCTCAGCTAAAAAATGCGTCAGGCATGTCAGACCTAGCTGCTTGATTTTCATTCTATTTCATTTTTGCTCCTACTTGCTTGAATACACTGTTAAAATAATAAATTTCAAGGTCTAGATATTTTAATACATAACAGGCACTGACAAATAACTTCACCTTTTAAGCAGAGAAAATTGAGAAATTTGAGAAATTCAAGAGAGAAAAAACATTGGAAGGGAGTAAGTGGATAGTAGTGAACAAATGACACTAAGCCATTAATGAATAGTCCAAAATAAATCATGATAAATAAGAAAGATGAGAGATGGAAAGACAGAAGCAGAGAAAAATGCTATTTGACATATGACTAGCAACACAAGATGCTCAATGTCAAATACATAGAAAGTGTAAAGGAAAACTCAAGGAGATCATATAAGGAAAAAAAAGAGCGACTTAGTCATTAGTTTCAACTGAGGGTTAAGTGTCTTGCTAAAGGACACAATGGTAGAAAGTGGGGGGGTTATAAACCTGCGATGTTGTGGTCATCATGCTTTTTTACCCACCAAGCTACTACCACCTCAATGGGAGAGAGGGGGAAAAACAGAATGAATCTGTTCAACCTGGATCAAGCCCAAGTGCATGTGACACTATATTTATTTATTCTAACAGCCTACATTACAAATAGAATAAAGTAGGAGGGCAGAACATGGACAGCAGGCAAACAATCAGGCTTTCTTTGACAAGTATCCAACGGGAGTGGAAAAATCAAAGAAGTGTGAAAGAGAGAGAGAAAAAAAAACAAAAGCACTGGCAGTCCTGGATCATTTTGTGTCCTACGTGATATCAGACAAGGATGTACCACCAACCACATCTCACATTTGAACTAACTCACTATACCTTTAGCTTTCTTCCAGCAGACAGTGTTTTAGGTCAAAATGGGTTCTAGTGCATTCCAATGAACTGTCACCCAGTCATAAGTGTATGAGCTGTATCAGATGTGTTTGGGTCTAATATAAATGTGCACGGCAGTGTGTTAGATTCTGAGGTACATTTGCAGCATATTTAACAATTTGCTGTACACCTGTATTTTTTTTATATCATTTATTATTTTTTAACAAGCTGCTCAATATTAATTTGCCCATCTCACCAATGATCTCAGCATTTGTTACCCATTATCTACATTTTTATCTTAATTTTAAAGAACAAAAAAGGTGTCCTGAAATTTGGTCAAGCAGCCATGAAAGCAGAATTCTCATTTTGGTAAATTTTGGTACATAAAATGTTCATAATGACAGGCCCTCCACTCTATAGTACGTACTTTCTTTTGTCTTTTCTAAAATAAGCACCAGGCAGCTTTGAGCTTTTCATTGTTGATTATATTGATGGAAATGCTGTTCAAAACCAATGCATCACACAATTTGCTGGACCCATCCATCCCCCTACGCCTGTCAATCAAGAGTCATGTCAGACTCAGTGTGTCCTGAAGTATTTTGCATAGATTTGAGCCAAAATTGATCTTCTTAAGTGCTATTCCATTTGCTGGTGTATTTTTAGAGGAGAAGGGTGGGAAATATTCTGTTCAAATGAAGTACTATGAAGTGCACAGCAGGAGGTATTTGTAGATTTTAACTTAAATAATAATATACTAATAAAACTGTCCTTGAGGCCCAAAGGTTACCAGTACCCATGGATGAACAAGGGAATAAATAAGAGGAAACAGGAAAATTTAAGGTAGACAAAATTAAATGTCTGTGTGTGTATACGTGTGTGTGTGTGTGTATGTGTGTACTCACATCTGGGGGAATGCGTGCTCCGTCCTTCACAGTGTTACCCTCCACGGTGATGTGATAGACCTGGCCATCCGTGTCAGTGAACACAAAGTGCTCCCGGGCGGAGATGCCCTGGCTCGTCTCTGCTTTACTCTCTGCATCCTGCAATAGACTAAAACAGTGATACGCAGAGAGATCTTAGACAATAATGTCGAGTGTGTCTGAAGCTGAGAATATGCAAACTGAATGACAGCGACGATCCCATTATATTTTGTGGCAGGGGCAGCCACACAACCTTAGGATGAACTGTGTATGACCTTTGAGTCTTTAGTCTGACCTGATGACAGAGGACTCCACACTGCTCTGCTCAGCATCGGCCAGCGTGGTCTGTCTTGCCATGGCCTCTCGAGCTGCCATTTGCTTCTTCTTCAGACTCTTCAGGTTGTGAGAGGGAGACCATTCCTACACAAGCACACACCAAACAGTACATAACTGCTTATAATACTGAACACTTCAAAACAAACAGTCACAGACACTCAAATCAATTTTTCCTTTCCTTATGTATTGCATTGTCTATCTTGAAGGCGCCGCGCACGTGGCTGCAACTCTTGGAATTTCCCCACGGGGATGAATAAAGTTATATCTTATCTTATCAATTTCTGTTTATACAACTCTAGTTTAGCTGTCTTTTTGTCATACATGAACACACTACAGCACACAGTGTGAACTTTGGGTTAAGGTTTTTGCTCAGGAACCCAGTGGTGGTGTGCTAAAGGCAAGACTCGAACCCATGATCTCTTGAAGCAAGAAGCAAGCAAGCATCCTACCCACTAGGCCGCCACCACCACCCGACAACCACTAGACCACCAGCTGCCCCAAGTTTGACCAATAATCTAGAAATGAACTCAATAACACTCACTGAAACATTTTAATAATTTGTTATGCTCCAACATCAAATTTAGTATCAGTATTAGTGCGTCTGTATAACACTTTAAGATTGATTGATCAGGAGCTGAGTACTGATTGTTTAAAAACTGGTTAAAACTGAAACATATTGAGAGACAGAAAATGGTCAGGAGAGTCTACGACATCACACAAAAATAAAACAAACGCAAAGAAAGAAACATGGGGCGAAACACATAGCACAATTATAACACATAGCAGAAAAAGACATGTGTGACTGTTGGGGTTTAATAAAAATGATCAGCCCGTGAATGCTGCTATGTATTCAGTCGCACCCGTAAAAAAGCGCTGGCAGCCCCTTCCCAGGTGCCATAGCAGGTAGGGCACCCGTTTCTGAAAACAATGGAAGCTCAAAACCGTGAATGGTTTTTATACCAATAAAAACTACATTTGGGTATCTTCAAACACTGGTTTCATAGCAAACACGCTATAACATAATTGTTCATATATGGGGAAAAGAGAGAAAATGGTTGCGTTACCTTTAAAATCCGTCATGAATAAGGGGGCAGGGAATGGACCAAATGCTCAAAACCAAAGAAAGGCAAAGAAACAGCAAAACACACGGCACATTCCTAAACAAACTTAGACACTAATCTGTTATATGCAAGACGATACTGTATGTCACTGTTTGTCATGTTTTAACGAAAAATAATTAGCCTGTGAATGCTACAAATTGAGTCGTTCTAAAGCATAAATTACTTGGTATAAGCTGACTCTGGTCAGTTTTATAAAACAAAATCTCACATTTATACCAAATTTGTAACTAAATATTGAGGGAGCATCTCCCTAGGTATCTTCTAACACTTTCTATGTCTTTGATATTGAGCATCTTCTTGTGTTTTTAGACATATGTCAAACAGTGTACACCCATATCTGCTTCTGTCTTTCAATCTCTCATCTTTATTTATCATGATTTATTTTATGCTTTTCATTAAGTAAGTTACTATTTTTCTCTTTGACAGGGATTTTTGTGGTGTGTAACTTAGCCAGCAGTAACTTGGTTAAATAGCTGTTGTTGATTTAAGCATAGCTTTGCAGGTTTAAGAACAGTTGTGGCCCACTTTAAGCACTGATGTACATCGCTCTGGATAAGAGCGTCTGCTAAATGCCGTAAAATGTAAACGTAAACTATTTATAAGAGCATGTACCAAATGCCAATTTACCTATTTCAGCTGGACTGGTAAGGCGTGCATTTCAACACATCCTCAGACAACAGTGTAATTAAACAAAACAGTTTCGTTCTTGAGTTAACTGCCTCCACTCTCTCAGGCTAAACGGTTACATAAACTGGATGACAACATTTGTCAGCTGGTATACAAATAGCTGATGTATGTTCATGAATACATGAAAAAAAAAGCAAAAATGACTGGAACAATTAATACTTTGCTTTACATATTTTAGTGCAAAGATCATAGCACTCCATGGGGGTCTTAACTCCTGACCTCACAGCTAAAACACATATGTTAAAAATTGTACACATTAACATAATCATGCTTATGTTATAATCATGCTTTAAATCGCTTGTACTGTATTTGTTGTGCTGCTCTCCATAACAATGCAAATTTCCCACCTGTGGGACTAATAAACGGTTATCTCACCTAATCTTATCTTACCTTTTTTAATTAAGGTTAAATGTTCCTTTGCTGTACATAATGTTAAATTTTGCATGATTTTTAGAGCTCTAAAATCAGGCCTGTATGTGAAAGCTCTTAACCAATATTTCTTGACGTTTAAAGAAAGGATTTATATGTTTCCTCTAGAAACCTCTAAATTGTGTTAATTCCTTGTCCAACTATTGCCCTTCAGATAAAATATTTTCTGTATTATATTATTTTCTCATAAAAATGCAATGCACCCAAAAAGTACATACACACACACACACACACACACACACACACACACATACATACATACATACATACAAAGCCAAACACAGACAAACACACAAAGACCTCCACAGACACGCAGACACACAGAGTCACAAGCCAAAAACAAAGACACAGGGGCTGTGGATACAATTCAGGACTTGACCATTAGAAGCTAGTGATATAGACATTTACCCAGAGGGTGCAATCAATATGGAAATGAGCTGGCAGAGGGAGACGAGGAAAGGCATGTATTATTAACATTATTGCGGGTTTATTTGCTAGCTGCCTTCAGTAGCGTCGTTACAATGTTTACTGGCCCTGCAGTAAGGGCTGGACAAGAGTTCACTCCACTTTATGAGTTCCTCTGCCAGATAACGAAGTCGGGCTCTTTGCTGAGCGAGCTAAAGTTTCCAGACTCATTTCTCAACCTGAGAGGTGATAAGGATCGTGCATGCGCACAGGCAGGCGTATACATTCACACACAGACTCACTTGTTTTAAGCAATAATAATAGCAATAATAATAGCAAAATTCTAAAAGAAGATTAATTTTATAACTTTTTGGGTAACAGCAATGTTGTGATAGCGTAATACTATTTCTATTTCCTAAAAACAAGGTATAAAGTTTTTAATGTGAAATATTTACAGAATGAGTGGTACTTTGAGATACTTTGGTACTTTGAGGTACTTTGAGGACCAGCTTTACATTGTTAGGACTGTTATTGTTTTGTTTTTAAGTCAGTTTTAGCTAAGGGATGTAAGTATTCAGCTAAATGTTTTTATGTTATTAAATAGTTATTACCATTATTGTGACACATGAATAAGTATCTGGCATTAAAAATTAACATAATAACCATTTTTGGAAGAGTAACACTAAATGGCTTAGTCTCATCAGAGAGTTTAAAAGTTTTGTGAAAGTTACCATTTATTGACCATTCTACTGCTTCAAAATCCACACTTCTTTTCAGCTAGATGAAGGTAACACTATAATTCTATGGAAAGCTACATCGCACATCTATATTTACATTTAAGATTTTATCCAAAGCGACTACAGAGGCCAGTCTCCCTGGAGTAACCTGGGGTTAAGGGTGTTGCATAGGAATCCATTGGTGGTCTGCTGATGGATCCTACTCACTAAGCTATCACCACCATATGTTTGTGTGTGTATTTGTTATCCTTTATTTCAAGGAAATGGTCCTTAAGTTATTTAAGATATTTAACTTATTTTCCCTTATCATGTTGAGTGCTCAAACTTTTTCATTTAGAAAACATAAATGGAAAAACATGTATTACAAGTTGGTCTTTACCAGTGCAGTAACGGTCGGGAAGTTCTTGGCCATCTCACGGAGCAGGGTCCCAGTGCGGACATCCCAAAGTTCCAGGGGCTTGTCTCTGAACACCACCACCAGGTACTGCCTACAGATGCAAACAAACACAAATATCATTTATACAATATAGTAAGGTTGACAAATCCTGTGTCCTGCAGAACTGAGGACTGACCCAAATCGAATCTCAGAATCATGAACATATCAATTACTCTCTAAGGCCACGTCCACACGGATGTCTGAATCTGAATTCTGGTGTTCGTAGTGTCAGGTGAGCATGGACTGAACGTTTTTTCTGCTCACTGGAGCAAATCAAAGCATCCACATCACCTATGCTTGGTCAGCTGCGTGTTCAGGTGGAGTCAAATAAATGATGCACGTTTTCTTGGCATCGATTTTTGCTGAAATCCCGACAAATGTAAAAAAAATCCCGAATAATCCAAAAAAATGAAAAAAAAACAAAAACTGGCCATTTGGTTGACATTCTGGAGGACTGAATATGTCCCTTGATTCTTTTCCCATGAACATGTCTCATGAATATTCAACATCACAATTGCAGCCATCAGCCTTTCCTGCACCCTTTTCACACACCAGATTCACATTCTACCCACCTCCACCTTCTGAACCACTAGCTCCTACGGTTAATGCTGTTAATCCAGCAGCATCTGCGTCTTTCTATCATAATTTTGACAATAATATTGACTACAGCCGCATACATGTTTCAATGCAGAACTATCCACAAAGACGACATACATATAAACACTTTGGACAGAATAATTGGTGTTAAACTGGAGTCTGGTGTTAAACAAATTAAACAAATGCCAATGTAATGCCTCACTGAAGTTAATCAAGCGCAGCTACAAAATGCAACAAAAACACATATGGCATTCAGAGCGTGTTCCTTTGTCCAAGATTTGAACGTCCGCATGGTTGAGGCCAAAAAAAAAGGAAGGGTTTTGTAGTGGAGGGACATGCAAGAAATATGCTTTTTCAGCCCCCAAAATCTTTTGGGCTAAAGATTTTTTTTTTAAATGAAGTGCAATAAAGATCAGACATTTAGAATATAGGTCATTTAAGGATAACCGTTTTTAACTCAATCTGTTTATTCTAATGGATAAAGAGAGGCAGGAAATGCATAAAGAGAGGCTGGAAAATGTAGGCTATGAGGAATATTTTCAAAAGTATTTACAGCTTCTATATTCCAAAGTCAACAGCCACTATCAAAAGGCTTTTCTCTTACTCTAAAGGTCAAGTCTACAAGGACCAGAACTAAACCATGCAAAGGCTATGCACTGCTAAATGATTGCATCGAGGTCCTGTACATTTCGGTCTCTGAAACACCACTATGTGGTCTGAAAACTTTACCCTGTCATGACCATAAACAATTTATCCCATTCTCTACAATACTTCAATGGGTATGTAAAGAGAGTCACTAGAGATGGATGGGTGATGGTGGGCAGTAAGAAGATGATGCTAGGGAATAAGAAACTAAGAACAGCTGTGCATGTATGAGCACACACTAGAATGTGTACGTTAGATAGTACAAATCAAACATCTGCTCACTTTAGATGAGACACTTTAATCATTTCAATAGCAGGTTCATCATTTCCTCGTTCACCTCGAAATGCAAAGCACCTGCCTGTGAGAGAGACAGAGAGAGACAGAGACAGAGAGAGAGAGAGAGAAAAAGATAGATAAAGAGAGAGAGAGAGACAGAGACAGACAGAGAGACGGACAAACATAGCGAGATAGAGAAAGAGAGAGAGAGATCAGCAATGATTATCAATCATGGTAACTATTCTGGATCTAAAAATGATTCCAATGTTGAATATAGCAATTTGACATCTGCATTCCTGATACATTTGTTATTCCTTCTTTTAATGACTAGGAAAAAAAACTTAAGATATTTTAATTTTTACCAGATTTTCAGGTCATAAAGAATTTTGACATCAAGGCTTAAAAGTTTACAATTTACTCAATGTAAGGAGTCACAAGTCTAACATTACACAGAATAGCTCATAAACCCTATATCCATACTGATAACATTGTACTTCCAAATTCAACATTACTCAAAAACGAAATACAAACATCTTACAGTTACTAAACAACAGTTACAGGCTTAAATCTCAGATCTTCACAATAAATTCACCAAAAATTACATATTAGAAATGACATTTTCTTCACTTGAGAGGCTACAGGGTTGGTTGTAATGTTGAAAAATTTTCAACTCAGCCATATTCCATAATTAAGGATGTAATGACAAATAATGCATTACCAGTTTTGGTCAAATTGTATTTTTGTATATTCTTTGAGCAAAAATGGAGCATCTACATAGAACTTTAAATATAAAAATAAACCAACAACCTTGACACATTTGTACAAACTTGTTAATATGCTGGAAAAGAAAACAATTACTCTTTAATTCAGGAGTAGATAACATACAAGATTTAACTCTCATTTGCACTCATTGGCCATGAGTTCATTTATGCAGATCACTAAGGATTTGAAACAAAAAATAATTTGCTCTTACGCAAAGGAAAATACTTCAATAAATATATGCAGTCATCATTAAGAAATGAAATAGAAATTCACCAGATACTGATAAAATCTCTGTAAAAACTGGTCAGGCATGCAAGGGCGGAGCGTGAGCTGGGAACATGCAATGGGGAGAGGTTACGCAAAAAGGGGGTGCATGGTCACACAAGGGGAGAATGGGGACATGTACACAGACAAACAGTTTAGAAAAACTGTTCAGTGCAAAACTCACTGGCTAACGCAAGCTGTCACACTACCACACCTGTCTCTCAGAAAAACATTTCTGCCCACAACTCGCTAAATGAGGTGAAGTCACAATGGCCAACAGTCAGGAGGTCTGTGGGCCAAATTATTGATTTTAAATGATCAACACTTGGCTACTGATGAACAGATCAAAAAAGCTTTTCGCGGGGGTTACGTACCAAGAGCACCCGCATATAGTGAAAAACCACGGTGTTGTGTTTTCGTAAAAGACAAAAAGCCTAAAAATGCCCCAGAACACTTTAACTGAATTTTTAACTCAGTTTAACGCAATACCCTTAAAGAAAATGTAAATTTAAATTCCCTGCAGAAATATGCAATTCCGAAGGTCGCTGAACAAAAGTAATGGGACAGGTGAACTGTTTTCGGGTAATAAAATAAAAAAATTTAAATAAGGGCTCATTGGAAAGGTCTCCTGGAGATCAATCGAACTGTGGAGTTTAAAGAAATTGCACTTCAAGTGCTTCCAGGTCAGCTACAGCCTGCCCTCAGTCCCCTTGTGGGAAAAAATCCAGAAAAAATATATTTATTGCCACAAAAAAAGTGAAAAAAGCAAGGTTGTTGTGGGGATTTCCGAGTAAAAGAATGAATTTGGTTCTCAAAAAAAATCTGTGTGTGATCGTGTTGGAAGAATATTAAAGTTTCACATGTATTAATTTAGTATGTGCATATGTTATTATCCTTATATGACCTTGTATCCTTACAATTATGTATGAGAGTGCTAAGGCCTAATTCTTGATGGCAGTATACCCAACAGGAACTGTTTTGTGGGACTTTATTCACCTTTGTTCACAGGGGCCCCTAGAGGACGCCAGATGTTGGAAAGGACTAGGTGACCTGGCTCGAAGCATCTGGGAACGAAGAGAATGGAATCCTCCCTTTTCTATGTTAACACTTTGACATAGGATTGATTACAGCCACTGCTTTGACAACTAACTAACTACCCACTGCTGTGTATATATTTGGGGTGCACACTTTCTGTATTTGAACAACTCCTCTGTAAGACCTTGCTGTGACTTGTTCCCTTGCTGCAAGAAATATACACTTTTTTGATTTTATCATCGTCTCATGGTGAGCTCCCTTTTATTGGAGCTATTTTTAAATTTCTCCAACAAGTTGGTCCTTCGTGCTGGATCACTACATCAGTTCCATCCTCCAGGTTCGGCTGGGCCGAAATCCGTGCACGGAGAGACTCCTTAATGAAAGTCCTCCAGCTGAATTGCTGTCTAAGAGAGGCCGGCCTGCCACTGGGAGACAGATTGATGACAGGATCCAAAGAACTGGAGCTCACCACTAACACGGTATAGTATAATTGTTTTTATTTAAGAGCTTCCGTTGTTGTTTGGAGGTTTTCAACGTTTTCAAATTGGGTAACCGCAACGGAACTGAAGTGATGTGTGTGGGAGATGAGAAAGGTATGTAAAATAAAGGGAGTGTTAAGTATTGGAAAATGTGGAAAAAGAAATTTGGGTTTAATGGTCGTTTGGGAGAAACAGTATGTCAGAAGCTGGTTAAACAAAGATAAGAAAGAGCAGGGTCTTCTGATCCGTGTAAAACTGGGGGGTTACTACTGTACAGGTGCTCTAGACAGGATATTAACAGATATATAATATGGATATATGATATATAATAAAAGTATAGGAGAAGAAGAGGCACCAAATTATTACAATTGTAATGCATTGTAATAATTGTAAATGTGGCAGCAGGAGAACCCATCTGCGGCATCCACCAGCAATCACACGGAAGAGGGAGAAGCACACTGACAAGGCACTCTGGCAACCGCACAGCAGTTCCCTTTAACAAGAAGAGTGCACCCTACATAATGGGCCAGCCAGGAGTAGGGGACAGTCACAGAGCTCCCCAATCCAACCTTCACCACTCTCTTGCACCCTTCCATCACAGATTCAAGCCCTGAAGAATCACCAAATCCGGATGGCGGTATCCTCCAGGGCCACACCACTACCTACCTTGTGTCCATGTCTGTGTCCGAGCTTAGGTGGCGCAACATAACCATTGAATTTTTTTTTAATGAGAGTACTTAAAACTGTTTGGTAGATATTCCTAAATATCTTGCAGAATCTTTTATATGGTAGTATAGTAGCAGTATTTCCTGTCTATATGGAGAGTCAAGATTTCAGTCAAGATGTCTGTATGGCAGTGGGTGTTATCCACGATGCTAGCAGTATTAAAAAAATCGAAATAAGAACAGCAATGTGGCTACACTACCAGTGCATACAAACAATATTCTGGCTGCCAACAGATGGAAATTAGAAAATATATATCAACTGGACTTCATAGTGTTATGGATGCTACAGTTAAACCATGCTTTCCTGCCCACTCTGACAGTTTTATTGCCTCCTTAGTCTCCTCAGTTTTTTTTCCTGGCCACCAAAGTATCTGTTAATGACTCTACATGTCTGTTTGCGAGTGTGTGCTCGGCAGAGGATCCTGAAAAGCAGGGTGTGCAGCGTGACCGCTCATTAAGGCCCTGTCATAATTAAGACAGGGAGCTAATCAGGCTATGAAGGGGAGGCAGCCACAGACAGTAAACAACAACAAAGCAGGGCTGATGAAGAGGGCCATACTAGCGTCACAGTCTTATACAAACAGAGGCTTAATTGAGAGTGCAGCTCTCAGACAAGGTACTAACACAAACACAAAAACAGACAGTAGAGATGTCATATTTTAGGGTTTATTCTTTTCTAAACATGTAAATAATGTGTGTTTTTGTAGAATAAATCTCATAATCAAGTTTGTTCTACGCAGAGGTGGTGTTAATTTCCTTAATTAATTCATTTTCTGTAACAACTTAAACCATACTATGGTTGCGGGTACCCAGAGAGGTCAATGGGTACAAGGCAGGGACTCACCCTGGGCAGGGAACCAACCCACCACAGGGCGCACTGGGTGCAAACTCAACACAACACAAGACCAGTACCCGGCAATAAACCCCCAACCCTATGAGGTATGACGTAACAGTGTTACCCACTGCGCCACCATGGGGCCTGTGGTGTTAATTTCTTTTCACAAATACAACTGTATAGGCTGCTTATGGATGTTGGATGGACATTATTATTTAATTTAACAGTTATAAAACTGCAGTAGCCAGGATTATAATAATGTCCTACTGCATGCATCATGTTTAAAACATGTACAGAGTAGAGCCCCTAATGGCATGATATGGCATACAGATTTTAAAAAATCCACCATGAATGCCATAAAGCTTTCACAAATTGCATGCTCTTGTTGCATTTCTTTAGTGCTCCAATAAAGTGCAGAAACCCTGCAGAGCATATATATGAGTCTTACTACCTTATCATTTTACTTTCTCTCTATTAAACTCTTGCAACCGCCACATCTCTGAGAAGTCATTAATCAATTTTATTCCTGCTCAGCTCAACAGTCCCATTCCAGCCAGACTCACACTCTCACGTGCATCTTAATCTATAGTTCCATATGAGATTGGCATAACAGCATTTTTCAAATTCTGCAGTAAGTTGATGTGTGCAGTCATGTGCAGTAAATTTGTGTATGTCTGTTTGTGTATGTGTGTATATGTGAGTGTGTCTGTTTGCTTCACCTGTACGCAAGTCTACATGTTGAAGCTCATTCCTTACTAGCCCCATGTTATTAGGAGCAGAAGTGGCGAAGGACAAGAAACTGGTCAGGCTAATCCACTCGATGCCTCTGTAAAAGAACATGAAAGAATAAAAATAAACAAGAGAAAGAGTGAGAGAGAGATAGTCTGGGTTATGACACAAAAACGTTTCAATGGTTTCATAAAAAAACAAAAAACAAAACACCCTTAAATAGTTTCTAAAGGGCTCTGTAAGTAAAATAAGGTACCAGTGGAATTTAGCATTTTGTACGACTAAATGACCCTATAACATGAAACCTGTTACATTTGATTAATTAAAAAGAAAATGATAAAATAACAAACAAAAAAAAACACATTTCATTAACAAGTCATATCATTGTTTTTTTGAGTTCCTGTTATAAACTCTCACATTCCAAACCTTTACTTACATGATTCAGGAACTACTCACAGAATTCTTAGAAAAGAACAGACAGCCCATTGATTCCAAAATAATTTCTAATAGAACAGGGAATCGTTATCTGTGGTAATCAGGAGTTCAAAAGAAAAGCAGTGGTTACAGATCAGGCTGAGTGGTGGCCAAGGCAGATTAACCAGGAGTATTACTGACAGGCTGGGACAGTGAGGTAGAAGAAAAGAACCACAGTTAAGATTTTACCTCTTTATTTCCTCATCTCGTAGTCACAGAATCCTTCATGGCTTATCCAAAGATAAAAGTGACAGAAAAATAAAACTTTCCAACTCACGCTCTGAAGTGGCGAGGGTACGAGGGGAGTGAGAGGCCGGCAAAGATCAGACAGAGAGAAAGACTGGCATTTCAGCGCTGGCTAGGGATCCAGCGGCGGGTACTAATAAGATGCTAAATGGCCACATGATTAATTAGCCTACTTTTCTTTGAAATATGCAAATGACATGGAAATGAAGTTCTCCATGGAACGAGGGCAAAGGACCCAGACTAACTTTTATACCGTGTATGTCGGCTTGCATGTGTCTGTAAGACTGCAAGTGTCCATCAAACTACCAGGGCCAGAGAGAGAGGGGGGGGGGGGGGGAAAGGGGGGGGATGGCAAGCTGATGAAGAAGAAAAATGACAGCAAGGGGGACTTCAGAGGAAAAGAGAAATTAGATATTTTCTCTGGAATGCAATAAAAGGACTTTCAAACACTTAATTTAAAGAAATACTTCACCAAAACACATTAAAAGCTATAGTAGTGATTCAGCCAGTAAGGATTTAATGGGATTGTGCAAATTAGATGAAATGCAAAAACGGAATATACCGCAACCAAGGTATATAAAGCAATCCTTAAGTTAAATTTAATACCTTTTAATACCTTTTTTAATACCTTTGGAATTTTTTTAAAAACCGTCACGACACAGAGTTGCAAGTGTTAATCAACGAACCTTTCTAACGTTTGTGCAGATTTTAACATATAACACCAGAATAGATTTACAGACTCACTGATGTTGCCCACATATTGCACATTTATTTCACTTCGTGAGTAAAAATAAAACTACATAAAATGTGCAACGAAGACATAGTTCCAACAAACTGGCTGGCATTCACTGCATGGATTTGATTTTAACATAAACAAAAAAATGTACATGTACCGAAGTGCGTTAGCTCCCATCCAGTTGACATTGATGTTTTTTTACATACCGAACAATAAGCCTGCCGGTTATTCCCTACTACAGGCTTGAGCCAGTCCTTAAATGCAGGGTCTTTCACCCAGCTGTCAGAAAACTTGCATTTGCCATGACAACGCTGATGGTTGTCTGGACATAAGCCAGTTGACTACCCGGTTGTCGAACGACCACTGAATATGACGTCAGCATCAAACATAGCGTAAAAAGTTGAGACTCGTGCATTAAGCAAAAAAATAAATAAATCTGTCGGAAAACAGCTTGTAGCCTGTAGGCTACTCCGCATCCATCAAAATTTACGTGAACTGCCGAAACCATAATGTTTATTGTTATTTCTAGGAAGAATAACTAAATCGTAATTTAACCAAGGAAAAAGACAACCTTACCAGAACTTTGTCTGCCGAAACTTGTTTACCCCTTGCTTGTTCACCCCCCCAACAAAACTTTTTTCTTCTGATCTGCATAAATCTTAAAATTGAGCTTTAGTGCCCTACGTTGACGGAAAACTTTAAGCCATGTGAGACTTCAGGATTTAGCAGATAGAATTTCACTCAAAATAGGAAACCTCATAAAAATTCATAACTTAATTAACAAAACCATCATGCATTATATTTAGCATGTTAGGCAGGACAAAACACCAAGCTGCTCAAAAAAGTCAAGCATTTACAAACATTTAAAAGTCTTTGGATCAACATACAAGAAAACCATGCATTCAGTCAATGTTACCAGCCAGAGATGTAAAATGAAATACTGAATGAAATGTGTTGTTCCTGATTTTACATGTCTACCTGTTCACATGGGCCAGAGCATCAAAATGATGGAGTCCAGAAGTTGAGATTAAGAGAGGCTCCCTAGGCCTTGGGTTCTGGATGTGTCTGGAAAGACACCGATCTAAGGAGAAGAAGCCTGACACAGAGAGAATGGATCATGTTTGTTTCCAATCAGTTGCCTAATTATATAATTGATTCAATCTTTGCCATAATCGTAAGGGTGAAACTGTTTCTTCACTCATTAAGAAAATGGTAATTAATGATACAAGGGCTGCTGGTGAGCCCATAAGCAGCAAGTGGAGGATTAAGTCAATCCCAGAGAAGCGCTGGGTTATGAAAACCTGTTAATTTAGTTTGTTTTCTCAAGATAAAGGACATAAAGGTTTTAATCCCTGTCTGAGGCACAGAGATTTTACTGAGGTTGATAAGTTATCTGGGATGAAACCAGTAATGAAGACAATTACTGTGACAAATAAAAGTTCCAAACTGATGGGAACCTTGATTAAAAACAAGGGGTCTAATTCCAAACTCAGATTCTTATCTTTTTAAACAGTGGAGTTCAATTTTTTCTTGTTTGTGTCACATCCTGGCTAGGCTCGCACAGGCAGCAGGTGCACACGCAGACAGACATTCTCTTTTCCTTTATTGATACCAAGATAAACCAAAAGAGGCGCAATGGTAAAACAAAAAAAAACAACAGTAAACCCAAAGCAGGAATAAAGTGAGGGAGAACCAACAAAGGAGTGAATACAAAACAGACTATTAATACACCACAGTGCAAACCGAAACACCTGAACATAATAATCACAAGATCCCTGGCCAGCTGTGAGTCCTTGTTATTACAAGCTGACCAGGGAAACCACACCCAGTGTCAAAATAAGAGAGCAACCCACATAACAGTCCAATGGCGGCCTCTAGCGGACACCGACTGGGAATGTTACAGACCAGGCCAAAAACAAAGGAGGAGGCGGGAAACAAAAACTCAGAGGTGGATCCCCCATAGCATCACCCCAAAAAATACTTGGGGGAAAGTCCTGGGGTTCTGCTGGCACCCACTACCCTAAAAACGTGCTACTGATGTGTCAGGCAGTCCAGGACCCTGCCAAGAAGGTGGTGGGGAAGGCAGAGGCCACCCTGAGGCAGCGGGAGTCCCAGCAGGAGCCGGGGGCTTCCGGAGCATGTGCCACGGCGGGAGCCAGGGCCTCAGAATCAGGTGCCACGGCAGGAGCCAGGGCCTCAGAATCAGGTGCCACTGTGGAAGCTGGGGCCTCAGGAACACCGGGACCAGAGCCTCAGCCTGGGGGACCGGTGCAGAGCTTCGGGGCTCATGACCAGCTCTGCGAGCCGATTCAATCGGCCCCATGCCTCTTCAATGCGCCCCTGGATCTCCAGGAGTGAGGCCAACGGGTCTCGTGCGCTCTCCTGGAGCGTCCTTGTGGTTATTGAGCGGGCCAAGTCTTTGATTAGCCACTCCTAGGAGATATCAACAGACTTGGCCGGGCTCAATCCTTTCCCCTGGAGCTCACACGCCACTCACCTCTGCCTGTCTGTTGCATCTTTGTTTTTGGTTGGTTCTTCTCTCACATCCCGGCTAGGCTCGCTCAGGCAACAGGCGCACACACAGAGACATTCCCCTTTCCTTTATTGATACTACGATAAACCAAAAAAGGCCCAATGGCCAAAAAACACAAAACAAGGGTAAACCCAAACAAACAAAGCAGGGATAAAGTGAGGGAGAACCAACAAAGGAGTGAACACAAAACAGACTTTATATTTCTATCTCTGGTTATTGTTATTCACACATAAATTTAAACTTCCACATACTCATACTCTCACCATTGCTGGGCCCCAGAAAAAAAAAGGAAAATAATACTTAACCTCTAGATTGCAGGGTTGAGAGTACGAGGAAAAATATTATGTTGTTGTTATTTACATAAATGTGGACGACCTTCATTATTGTTACCTGAGCACTGCGCTACCTACGGTGTCAACGGTAAACAGCAAAAGACAATTTTAGACAATTATATGCTTCAAACTTTCAGGCAGTTTGGGGAAGGTTCTTTACTTTTTCAGCATTACCGTGGCCCTGTACACCAAAGAAGTCCAAAAAGACATGATTTGAAAAGTGAGGTGTGAAGGCCCTGAAAACTAAATATGTGAGGCTCTGATCTCAACTCAACCCGTTTAGGATAAAATGGAACACTGATTGCGAGCCAGGCCTTCTCGTCTTACATCAGTGCCTGATTTTTCAAAAAAGGCTGAATAAGCCCCAAATCCTTCTGATGCACTCAATCCTCTGGATAGCCTTTTTCTGGAGAGTAGAGGGTATTACAGATGCAAAGAGAGGATACACTCCATATCAATACTTAATATAAAAAGAGCTGTCTCACAAGATAAATATGTGTGATGCTTAGGTGTTTGGAAACACATGGCTGTTTAAATTAAAAAAGTGATTTATTCTGGTGGTACGCCTTTATTTGAAGAAAAACAAATAGCATAACACATATATTATTACAGCTCATTCTTCTCATTGGTCTGGCTTGCGTATTTAAAACAATTCAAGAGTGGGGGTGATTCACAAAAGCATACTTACACACATACACAAATATGCACACACAGGTCAATGAGCTCCTCTGTACTCAGAGTTTGTTCACAACAAACTCATCTAACCATGCTTTATGAACCGTGCTTTATGTGCAAGGGCACAGTCATGCTGAAACAGTCAGGTTTCTTCCCCAAACTGCTGCCTCACAGTTGGAGGCATATGATCAAATGTATAATTTTGTGTTTGCTATAGTGAAAATACTACACCTGTGTGCAACAGAAATACTGTGCCGTTTTATAAAGCTCCTCACGCAGTTCATGTGATCATGCAACAGGGAGTACCCATCATAGTGCCCATTACTCCGCAGCCTCATTCCCTGATTCAAAATGACGAAAATACAAAACTAATCAAATTTACAATTTACTTATTTGTTACTGACAAAATGGAAAATTGAGTGCACACTGCTAGATTACAACTTAATCCAATTAATCTATAATACAATGTAACAGCTTCTACAGCATGTGGGTCTTCAAGCTTGCATGGTTAGGGTTGGACCCTTACAGCTGGTTCACAAAGTAGTAGTTTGACTGGTTTTTAACCAACATAAAAGACTGCTTGTCTCCCCACTGCTGGATACCTATACTGGCTCTCCGTGGCTCTGAATGAAGTTCAAGTCACTAACTCATTCCTACATAGTAATGTCTGGGTCTGCACCCCACTACCTTAATCCCATCATTCAGCCTTATGGTCCTACTGGCTCCCTCTCTAGTTTATTTAGAGTGTATCTCCTCTCCTGAATCTCTTCCTACATAAAGATTTTAGCACTTAGAACTCTCCTCTGGTTCTCACACTGTCCTGAAACTTTAATGTGTCCTCAAAATTGTTAGTCGCTTTGGGTAAAAGAGTCTGCCAAATGATTGTAATGTACAGGTGCTGGTCATAAAATTAGAATATCATGACAAAGTTAATTCCATTCAAAAGGTGAAACTTGTATATTAGATTCATTCATTAAACACAGACTGATGTATTTCAAATGTTTATTTCTTTTAATTTTGAGGATTATAACTGACAACTAATGAAAGTCCCAAATTCAGTATTTCGGAAAATTAGAACATCGGTTAAGACAAATGCAAAAAAAGGATTTTTAGAAGTGTTAGCCAACTGAAAGGTATGAACATGAAAAGTATGAGCATGTACAGCACTCAATATTTAGTTGGGGCTCCTTTCGCCTGGATTACTGCAGCAATGCGGCGTGGCATGGAGTCGATCAGTCTGTGGCACTGCTCAGGTGTTATGAGAGCCCA
>JBBJLR010093954.1:0-10268 GCA_037577145.1 Brachypetersius gabonensis | reverse complement strand
CTTGATTGGTGCTGCGCTTTAATAAAAAACGCATGCAAGTCTATTGCAGATCTAATATTACTCATCATTCAAAAAGTAGAAGTGACTGAAAAAAACTGCAAGCAGGTCTGAAATCAGCATGAAAAGCTGGTTTAGAAAAGTGTGCTGTGGTTTTTGATGACAGTGTTCTCTTTAGAAGAGGTGCGAATAATTCAGTACTTTTAAAAGATCTGTACTCTATGACTAAAGTGAAACTGGTACCTTGCTCTTACTACTGTCCTCATTTATTGATTAATCTTTGTGTATTATCACACAGTGGCCTAATAACCATTTTAAAAGTCAGTAGTCAGTTGTTTGTGTGTTTTGGTAATAGAACTTATTAACTCATGGCTCTCGTTTCTCCACTTTTGCCTTTTCCACCATTTAAAAAAAAAAAACAGTCGCTTTTTACACTGTGTGGCATGTTAATCATGAACAGATTAATCGAAATGGCCAAAAAGTACTTAGGAAAACATTCTGTCATGTTACCTTGCATTGAATGTTTTAGAGATTTTTGTTGGTTTTATTGACTTTGTTGTTGAGTTTTGGTAAAAAAAATGTCTATTTTTATTTTGTAAACCCTAAATATGTCCCCGAATCTGCTCCCGGAACAATTTCATTTCATTTTAAACTCAGTTTAATGCATTACCCTTAAAGAAAATGCAAAGGTAAATAAATAATCAGAATTGAAAAATCCGTTAGCGTTAGCGGTTAGCATTAGCAGGGTTGAAATAACTCTCTCGACCCACATGTTTAGACAGGAAACAGCTTACTAATACTAAATAAACTGAGATAACTGTTAAGCTGCAGCAGCTTCTTCTTCTTCTTCTTTTTATGGGTTGACACCTTTTCAGTGTATTAGCGCCACCGCTGGACTGGTGGCAGTAATACAGTTCGGTTCTCAGAAAAAAAGCGCTAATCCTAAAATTGAGGAGTTACTGTACTTAAAATAATGTACAACCCCATTTCCAAACAGGTGTAAAGGAAAACAGAACTAAAGGATTTGCAAATCAAGTAAATCCAAATGGCAGAAATGTGCAGTGACCCGTATTTTTATTAGAATGTTTTTTAATAATTCACATTTAAAGTACACATGTGCTCTCAAGGTATGGGCCTAATTGTGGACATTGTGCGATGTACACATTACACTGCTGAACAACATTAGAAGCCCACAGCATGTTTCATTCTGACTACCTGGCTCAGGTGGGTTGGTAAGGAAACTCCGTGCTCTGGATGAAGAACCTTTGATCTAGAACATTTTCTACAGCCAACCGTTCGAGGAGAAGTCTGCACGCAGCTCCTGTAACTCCGTCTCTGACAGCGCCTGCAGAGGAGACCGGCAAACACCACCATGGTACCCAAACCACTCCATGGCTTGCTTCAGACCAGGAACACCAAACTTCCGTGTCACCTAGGAGCAAAAATCCTGATCAAAAACTCTTGAGGACAAAAGTTATACATCTTTCAGTTTAATCACACAGAGGCAACACTAATAATGATGAAAAAGTGAATCTGACAAATGCATTGTCTGTAAAATCTACACTGCGGCTTATATGACATTCTGTTTTCCGGCTTTTCTATGTATTTTTTATATATATATGTGTGTGTGTGTGTGTGTGTGTGTGTGTGTATAAGATTATTCTTTTTTTTCATTATTGTCCATTTTACCAGCAAGCCATATACACTATATGGACAAAAGACAACTGATCATTACACCAACAGGGACTTTAATGACACTGCATTCACATCCATAGACTTTAATCTGGAGTTTAATCTGGAGTTGCTCCCCCTTTGCAGCTCTAACAGCTTCCACTCTTCTTAAAGACTTTCCACAAGATTCTGGAGTTTCTGTGGGAATTTGTCACAATCTCCGTTCCAGTTCTTCCCAAAGGTGCTGGATGGGGTTGAGGTCAGGACTCTGTGTGGATCAGTCAAGTTCTTCCACACTGAACTCCTCCAGCAGGTCTTTATAGAGCTCGCTTTATGCACTGGGACACAGTCCTGCTGGAATAGAAAAGGTTCTTCCCCAAACTGGGACCACAGAGTTGAAGCATGGTGCTGTTCAGAATGTCCTGGTCTGCTGGAGCATCAAGATTCTCCTTCACTGGAAGGCAGGGGCCCAGACCCTGAAAAATAGGTGTGTCCCAATACTTTTGTCTGTATCAGTGGTTAATGTCTTTTCTCAGTAAAAACACTGCACAAAATGTTCAGGAATGGTTTTAAGGAACACTAGGAAAAGCATTAAAGGTCTTGACTTGGCTTTCAAATTCCCTAGATCTCAATCCGATGGAGCATCTGTGGAATGCGCTAGAAAAACGGGTCCAATCCATGGAGGCCTCACTTCACAACTTACAGAACTCAAAGGATCTGCTGCTTACATATTATGGTAACATCTTAAAGCCTGACAGTACGAGACACCCGAGATCTTGAAAAGTCCAAGCCTTGATGGGTTCAGGGCTGCTTTGGCGACACGAGGGACCTACACAATATTTTTGGCAAAATTAAGCTTTCTGAAGAACTGAGGCATTTCTTTGAATTGTATCAGAAAGGTTTTAAGCCACTGCTTGTTAGTGACACCTACTGGACAAAAAACGCAGCAGGCACAGTGTTTGGCTAAACACTCAAAATCTGTCCTTCCTGGTTATTTAAAACATGTTTGTTTCTAAGGCAGTAAGATTATAACACTCTAAATCAAGGTGCAAGTGTTTAATATGACTCAGGCATGCTTCTGTAACATGACTGTATGCAGAGTGAAGCTTATACATATTTTTTGGTAAATTATAGATATTTTTTGGTAAATTGACACAGAGTTAGATGTTTTTGTCCAGATGTCCTGCCTGGATTACATACAGTGTTATTATATTTCCATGTGACTCACTGCAGTGTTTTATTAATAAGACAAATCAGGACAAATCAAACAATCTCACCAGGATAAAGTGCTGGTTTTACCAATACATTCTGAATTCTAAGGGTAAAGAGATGACGCACTAGTCTGCATGCCAGAGACACGCGTCCCTGCAGCTGCATGGCATTTCCTGTGGCATTAAATCATGCAAAGAATATCTAACAGATAGCTCTAGATCTTGCAGTTTCTGGATCAGAGTCAATCCAAGTGTATAAGAGAACACGAACAGATTAAACACAGCGTTATTATATTCCCGAG
The DNA here is from genome assembly GCA_037577145.1 of Brachypetersius gabonensis. NCBI lineage: Eukaryota > Metazoa > Chordata > Actinopteri > Characiformes > Alestidae > Brachypetersius > Brachypetersius gabonensis. Next base: position 7,087 of record JBBJLR010093954.1, on the reverse strand, counting down.
ACTCACCGCTGTGTTGGGTTCGATGAGGCGATACTGGAGCTCTCTTGCCCCGTCCCACTGCCCCGATGTACAGAGATGTTCAAGCTCACACACCTGCCGACCCAAAACATTCGCTAAGGCACACACACCACCAACGGCACCTTTAACAAACACGAGAACAAATCAGTCAGTCTACAGCCATTAATCACATCACAACTGGGGCAGCTGGTGGTCTGGTGGTTATGGAGTTGGCCCTAAGGTTGTGGGTTCAAATCCCATGACTGCTAATGGCTCCTATTGAGGTCCTACTGTGTTCCTGGCTGCCCACTGCTTCACTTGGTGAATGGGTTACATGGGTTAGCTGGTGGTCTAGTGATTGGGGCATTCGCCCTCCGATCAGAAAGTTGTGGGCTTGAATCCCATGCCTGCTGGTGCCACCACTGAGGTTCTCTTGAGCAAGGTACTGTCCCCACACACTGCTCCCTGGGCGCTGTGTTCCTGGCTGCCCGCTGGTTAATGGGTTTAATGGGTTAAATGAGTTAAACGCAGAGAAAGAATTTCACGCTGTGCGCTGTGGTGTGTTCATGTATGACTTTACAATGCAATTGTTACATTCTTAAGAGAAACTGAATTAGAAAATCATGTGTATAAATAAAATAATACAGTCTGCAACCTGTACACTTCTGTCATGTATGTTAAGACAAAGCAAAGACCAAGAAACCCCCCACTGTGACTGGCAGAGTCTCTTATACACATTCAAGGCCATGAGCCTTTACTCCAGCAAATCACATTTTGTTAGATAAGAGGGTAGGAAACTTTATACAGTAATCCTTTGCTTTTCACGGGGGTTAAGCTCCAAGAGCACCCGTGTATAGTGAAAAACCATTGTTGTTTTTTGGTAAAATTGCCTAAAAATGCATATTTTTATAGTGTAAACCTTAAATATGCCTCCAAATCTGCTCCCAGAACACTTTAATTTCATTTAAAACATTACAAGAAAATGGAAAGGTATACCCGTATTCACCATTTAATCTCAACTTAATCTTCCCCACCGAGATATGCAACTTGGAAGGTCGCGGGACAAAAGTATCTGGACACCGCAGGGAGGTGAACTGTTTACGTGGAATAACCCCTGATCTGCTGGGGCTAAAAATACAAATGAGGGCTTGTTGGAAAGGTCTCCTGGAGATCTGCCGAACTGTGGAGTTTGAAGTGTTTGAGTGCTTGCAACCCGCGGAGAAGGTTGCGGGACACAAGTATTGTGACACCATGACGAGGTGAACAGGTTGCCTTGTGTGAAAACATCCAGAAAAAGTATATTTTTTGCCACAAAAAGCAAAAAAAGCAGAGTTTCCGCATTATTGTGGAGATTTCCGCTTAAGTTCAGAGTTCAGTTCTCAAAAATAATCTGTGTGTGACTGAATCTGCAACTCCTGATCTGCGTAAAACTAGGGGATTACTGCATATCCTGAGGGAAATCTGCATCATTAACATGCTCAGCGCTACAAGAAAGAATAAAAGATGATAAAATAGAAAAAATATTAATCTAGGCGATAAACAATAATGCTTTACAATGACAGGAACAGTGTAACAAATAACAGTGTAACTGACAGATCAGTGTTATAAATAAAATGCAACATGTAATATGGTAATGAGAATAGCATTCAATTATATTAAAAATTAGATGTTCATATTAGATGTAAACTGTTTGGTGGATTCACGAAAACTGGACGCTGTGTGTCGTGTGTTTTAAGGTTGTATGAGATTTTACTAGGAAGAGCTACAAAACGTGCAACAGTGAACAACACTGGTTGCTCCCCATCCTCCCGCTCCCTCTCTATTTTTGCATATTTGTCACATTCACTTATTCCGATCTTCAAGCATAACCTGATATGAGACAATCCCAGTCAACACAAAGTACAATTTTTAAATAGTCATTTCATTTGTTGCAGGAAAACACACAAGGTTAAAATTCTTTATATCTAGCGATAGTTTATTTTAGGTACACTAATTCTGTACAAATACTGTAGATATGTAAATTTTTTTGCTCTATCTCCATGTAAAGAATCTAAAAAATTAGGCGTCTCGGTCTTTGCATGCAAATATTTGTGCCTGAGTAAATAAACCATAAATAATAAAGACCATATGTCTTTATCATAAAGGATCATGCATGTTTCAACTCAGCCACTGCCATTTGTCCCAGCAAAGACAAAAACAGCGGATTATTTGGCTTCAATTACATACAGCACAGCGTTCACGAACCACGTTTAAAACTGGCACCATGTTGTTTAAAGTCACATGAATTGACTTTTTTGAATGACACTCACAAGTTCCATGTTTACATTCTGCCCTCCCTATTCCTCATAACAGAAACACGTCTTTTCTCGCTTGCAAGAAAAGAACATTCTAAGACAGAGCTTTGGCTCCCCCTGCTGGCGAATTTGAGTTTGTTCTAGTGGACTGATCCAACAAGCCACTCCCTCAGACACCAGGATGTAGGTACTTGTGCTCTCACAGGTTGTCAGCGCCAGGACTCGCTTGTAATTAAATAAATCGTTCTCATTAATATAATCAAATCAAACCAGGACAGCGTGCTGACTTTACTGGACCCTATAGCTGCATGGGGTAGTGTGGCCTCGTGGGTAGGACCAAGAGGTCATAGGTTCAAATCCAACTTCAGCAAAACTACCACGGGGTTCCTGAGGACCCTTAACCCAAAGTTGCTCCAGGGAGACTGCCCCCTGTAGGTAGGGGACGGAAGTCGCTTTTGCATCTGATAAAATACTGTAAATGAATTCATTCATTCATTTTCTGTAACCACTTAATCCTTACTAGGGTTGCGGGTACCTGGAGCCTAACCCGGGGTCTATGGGCGAAGGCGCCAGGTCACTGCAATTATTCACACACACACACACCTACTGTCAATTTTAAATCCCCTGTTCACCTGACGCGTCTGTCTCTGGACTGTGGGAGAAACCCGGAGGAAACCCACACCACCACCAGGAGAACATACACACACACACACACACACACACACACACACACACACACACACACACACACACACACAAAACAAGCAACCGATTCCATCCACCAACCCTGGAGGTGTCAGACAACAGTGCCACCCACTGTGCACCGTCAGGCCCCTGCATGGCATTTCACTGTTAAATCATGTAAATCTGCAGTTTCTGGATCAGAGTCAATACAAGCATATAGGACTATATTAAATACATGCCTCCACTCACAACCAGGATGAAAGAAATGGCACTGTGGTGAAATTCTGCCACACTACTGCTGGTATGAACCAGTCATAGCACTAATGGAGAATTTGAAAATGAACATGTCCACAACACAATAAAACGGTTATTTCATAAACAGCAGTCCAAAATGACAAGAGGAGATTAGAGGGACCCACCTACTGCATACGCAGCCATCAGGAACCCAGCGGATCCTGCCAGCACCTGGAAATCCTGCGATCTGGTTTTGTGCACCATCAGAGCAATTCTCGTGATCTATCAACCATCACAGCAAAGAATGATTTCCTTCAAATACTTTTCTGTGAACTACAGGTGACGCAGTGGTGGCTGAGGCTTAATGGTCCAGATCTACCTTTAAATCTCTGTTTATTATTCATCTGTCTATCAATCTATCAATCAATCAATCCGTCTATCAATCAATCGGTCTGTATATCTATGTACTGTATATTTATCTATCTGTCAACCAGTCAATCTGCCTACCTGTCTGTTTGTCTGTCTATGTATGCTTTTTATCCATCTGTCTGTCTGTCTGTCTGTCTATATATCTATCTGTCTGTCTGTCTGTCTGCCTGCCTGTCTGTCTATCTGTCTATCTATATATTTATCTGTATCTATTTGTCTTATTTATTTTTCTATCAATTAAAAATTAATATAAGTGCACAACAAAATTTTAACCTTTCACTTCTCCTGTATCAGTAAAGAATGACCAGAGGAATCTTACATCTCCACCACTGTCTTTGATGCCAATGATATTTGGGTGCTGGGATAAATGGAGCACTGCCTCCAGAGGCAGGTTCAGGGACGTGTTGGCCGGTACGTTGTAAAGCACAACAGGAACGGGACTGAAATCTGCCACCTGTAAGGGACAACAGAAATGAACTGTCCAGATTTCATAGTCTAAATCTAAACGATCTGAACTTTGAGACATTTGTATGCAGCATAAAAGATCAGTTTCATATTTGCTAGTACACCCGCCATCCAGACACTGTTCCATGAGGTTCTAGTGGGATCATCTGGTCCACTCGCATTTCAGAATGTAGCAGTTAGCCAATTGTATAATTGTATATGCTGACAGTGACAGCGCCGGGGTTCATTTACTTCAGGAGGGACCTTCAGGGCTACATGCGCTATAAGGAGAAAAGTATTGGGACACCTGACCATTCCACCAACAACCCCATAGACTTTAATCTGGAGTTTAATCTTGAGTTGCTCCCCTTTTGCAGCTCTAACAGCTTCCACTCTTCTTGGAAGACTTTCACAACATTCTGGCGTTTCTGTGGGAATTTGTGTTCATTCATTCTGTAGCATTTATGAAGTCAGACACTGATGTTGGACGAGAAGGTCTGGATCACAATCTCTGTTCCAGTTCATCCCAAAGGTGCTGGATGGGGTTGAGGTCAGGGGTTGAACTCCTCCAGCAGGTCTTTATGGAGTTTGCTTTGTGCACTGGGACACCGTCCTGCTGGAACAGAAAAGGTTCTTCCCCAAAATGGGTCCACAGAGTTGAAGCATGGTGCAGTCCAGAATATCCTGGTCTGCTGAAGCATTAAGATTCTCCTTCACTGGAAGGAAGGGGTCTAGACCCAAACCCAAAAACATGTGTGTCCCAATACTTTTATCCATATAGTGTATAGTATAGTAAGCAGTTATAGAACTGCCCCTTTTACTTTACTAAGCAGGACAATAACTTACTCAGCATCAGAATTTGGACTTTTTGTAACAAGGAAATTTTAGTAACTTAGACATTTTGAACAATATGACAAAAAACACTAATCAGTCTAATGAAGTTTTCTTTGAATATTATGTATTTTTGCATGTTTGTTTTTGTCATGTGCAGTTTGTAACAGCATTAAGATGGACAGCATTAAGATGTGCCCTTTACAGCAAAGGAGGCAAATCCTACTAGTAAATAGTTGCAAGCTGTAGTAAACTGTTGTAAGAAAGTACTGATGATTAAACTGATCACTACTTTAAGCCAATTTAAAGCCCAAAAAGGGTTTTTCGTAACATCCAATTTAAGGTTGTTTAAGTTTCTGCAAACATGTTTCCCAAAGCACGTTTACTAAAAAATGAATATATCTGTGAATATATCTCAATATATCTGTATTATAAAACAAAACGAATTTACCGTTTGTTGAGACATAGAGTTGATCAATATCTATAAACATTCAACCCATGAAATTCACGGGGGTTACAAATTTGTGAAGTCGTAAAAAAGCCTAAAAATGCCTATTTTTCTAGTCTAAACCCTAAATATGCCAACAAATATGCTCCCAAAACACTTTATTTTCACTATGAACTCAGCTTAATACTTTAGCGTCAAAGGGCAGCAGATAAATAACGCTCTACGATTGGCTACTTTCAAACATCCCGCCTCTGAGTACAGCGGTATTTTACCATCCCAAAACACGCTTTTGTATACGCTTGTTTTGTGTTCTCTCGACAGGACTAAAAAATGTTATATTTAATATAGAAATGTAGCTGAAAATATGTTTTTATGTTATAAAATTAGTAAATTATATTTTCTTAAAAATTTTGCAATAAAATGCATGAAAAAAATATATATTGCCACGGGAAAAAAATGTGTAGGATATTTGCGTTTTCCGTGAGCAAATATTAGTTTGGTTCTAAGCCTTTGCGGGGGTACACTGTCCATCTACAGCAAGTAGCTACATGAACAATTCAGCTTCTATTAACAAGAACTAACATGCCATAAAGAAAAAGTAAAACCAGAAGACCCCATTACTCCACCGAACCCACCTGTGTGTAATGTTGAATGAGAGCCCTGCTGCTCATCCTGCCCTGGTAAAAACACGGAGTTACAACCAGCACGCAGTCGGCTCCCGCCTCCGCCATGCTCTCGCTCATCTGCACTGTGGCTCTGGTGGCTGCAGAGAAGATTCACCACAACGAAACAACAACCACCACAATAACTGGGCTTAGAAAAAAAAAGAAAGTTATGTGATAATGCTAAATGAGCTTAAACCTCCCAAAAATCAATTACATTTTCAGTTTCGACTGTTTTACATGAAATAAGTAATAGACCCTTTAAGAAATAAACTTTACCAGAGGATATCTTTTAAAATAGGAAGTAATGCGTCTAAACACTGTGTCACGTTCCGGGTGTGCCCGTTCAGTGTATAAACAGTGATGAACCAACAAAGAAAGAAACCCAAAGCATTTATAACAAACTAAACACAAAACATCTGCTTCTAATAATCCACCCTCCCTGGCCAGCCGAGTCACAGGGATGAGGCCACACCCAGTGTCAAAATAAAAGTCCAATACAAAACTCAAACAACAGTGACCTCTAGTGGCCACTGACTAGGGATGGTACAAACTGAATATTTACTGCAGAGATGTACCTGAATATAACATAAGCACTGTAGCTAAAGGACTCATATTGGTATAATTTAGTACACATACCCCGTAGTCCTATTTTTGAAATATTTAAAATTAAAGCTAAAAATGAATTTACTTTGTGGGTTTTCACTGTAATAATCTGTGCAGTAACCTGATGATACCCAGCTGTGTAGTGTCTTATTGGGTTTAGATCATTATTACAATGTGTGAAGTCCTTTATTTTTATCATGTCTTCTTCTTGAAAAATAAACTTCTTTATTTTTAGAAGTTTTCTAACTGGCTGCTAAATCATTACCATTATATGCAGTAATGTAAAATATCACTACTTTTATCAATATTACTAATCAATAACTGATCAATATTACTGATCTACTCCTGATCAACATTACTGATCTACTACTGATCAATATGACTGATCTACTACTGATCAATATTACTGATCTACTACTGATCAATATTACTGATCTACTCCTGATCAACATTACTGA
>JBBJLR010093944.1:0-10269 GCA_037577145.1 Brachypetersius gabonensis | reverse complement strand
CTCTCTCTCTCTCTCTCTCTCTCTCTCTCTCTCTCTCTCTCTCTCTCTCTCTCTCTCTCTCTCTCTGTCCCCTCTCTTGCTCTCTCTTTCTCTTTCTGTCTCTCGCTGTCAATCACACAGAGTCTGTTAATATAGTCTTCAACACTTTTAATATGTCTAGGCCCAGACACCACCTAATACCTACACTTCTTATCAAAGGTTGCTAGCACTTTTTACACACACACACACACACACACACTCACACACCCCTCTCATCCCAGTTGGTTGATGTTATCAGTCTTGCTTCTGGTGATAGCTGAACTCCTCATACATATCTCTACTTACTTCTAAACTTCTAAAGGTTTGCAACTGATGCAAACATATTCCTGCAAATGCACACATTTTCCACTCCAAGCCCACATAAACATGCAGTACATACACTCTGGACCTATGCTAATGCATCACACATAGTCCACCCTAAAAAAAGAAATATAACAATTTTCTCACTGTTGAGTTTCTTGCAGGTAAAACAGCACGGTGTTGTTCTTCTTCGTTCAATGCCTTAAACCTTTTCCCCCACACGTGTCCAAGAAACTCGTGCAGAGTGTGAAGCTTGCCTTTCATAAGCAGCTCATTGGAAGCAGCTGCCCTGGGCTGTATTGGAAGTTCACCTACCAAGCAAAGGTTGGCACAGTTACAACAAACTCTTGCAAGGTTGAAGAAAGGTCAGGTTGATAAAATAAAGCAAAATGCATGGAGTTAGGCATTATTTCATGTCCTAAAAGCAAGCAAGTAGTATCACATCATGTTGTAAAGTCTAAGATGTCAGGTCTAAAAGCTTGAAATGTAAGGTATTTTAACTTGGCAAGTTTTGAATTCCTCCAGTTAAATCCAAATTTATTGATTTACTACCTATAGATGTCCACCTACAACAAACTACAAAACTATAAAAACCATAGGAGAATTTAATGGCAGCCATAGATATAACACAGTCAACTGATGATAAAAGACCATTTCAGGAAAAAATACACTCCAAACCAGTCACTGAATTCTGAAGGTGAAACATTAAACATTAAAACGTAAGATAACTTACACGATTCATCCTTCATTTTAACTATCATCTTGATGCCTTTAAGTGTTTATTGTTCCCTTTGTGACCCAACCATAATGTTTACTATGTACATTTGTTCATTCCTACCCCTGTGTTCTACGTATTACGTCTCCATAAACTGATATGATTCCAGTCACACAGTTTAATCTGTAATTTTGAACTGAACTCTTATTAATTACTTATTTGATCACTAATACAGCCATCAACAGAGCCTAAACATAGCAGCTACATAAAGCATAATACATCATGGGGCTGGCATTTTATGACATTTCTATCAGGTTTTTGCATAAATTCATATGTTTATATCATAGTTATCCTATGTGGTCCTATATTATGTATGCAAATCTCAATAAGTCAAAGTCACTCTGGGTAACGGGCTCTTGCAGTGGCCAGGTATGTCTATGGGGAGCCACAGCTGCTCTAAGGTCAGCTGAGTACTGTGGTCATGTCACTGCTCATCAGGTTTGTTTTGGTTTGCAAGCTGCACTGCAGGCTACCGCATTATCACACCATTGCTCTGAACCTCTTTACTGGGGAAGCGAAAAAATCTTCCCAAACTTTCAAGATCTGGACTTGTGTGTTCTCATAGCCATGCCCTCCCAAAACACATGCACTGATATGCAGCAGGATTCCCTTCACTCCACTGTAATTGCATTTCTGGACGCAGTCAATTACACACTTAGTAGCCTCAGTGCAACTGGATGGAGGGAAGTAAGTAAATGGCTGGTCTACCACCTTCTGCCAATCATCTCTCTGGCATGATGCCTGTCTTTGCTGTGGTGAGGGCTTTGTGAGGCAGGTGGTGTGTTGCTGTGTGTTGTGCTGTGTGCAGCACACAGTGGACGGATCTGCCACACACATTTGGCAAATGTCTAGATGTCGCGCTGAGAATCTGCCATCCTGCCAGCCTGTCAGTGCTGTTTCATAGCACCTTGTGAGCTGTGTGAGCAGAGACTCAGCAAGGGGGCTGAAACACAAAGCACAGGCTATCTTGTTTCTCCCTCTCACTCTCTTTCTTTCTGTCACTCTCTCACAGATATGCACACTCCTATAGACACAAACAACCCCTCACCGCTTGATAAAAGCATTAAAACGTCCAAATAAATTAGTCTGGATTGTGCTTAAAGCCAAGCACTTGGCCTAAATAAAGCTGTTCGCTTAGTAAGGCTTCCTCGGCCTTCATATCGCAAGCTGTGCTGCGATATACTCTCTACTTTTATGGGCAGTCTTTATCTGCTCTACACACTCATGCTGTTCTTACAGGATCACACACACCCTGACAGAGCAAACCTATGGGTATTTACTCCGCAGCCCACTCTGGCACACAGAAAATGTATTAGAGATGCTAGTGAGTCTATTTTAAATCTTTAAAGTAGCAGCTTTCCAACATCTGTCCTGACAAAGCCCCCCCTCCTTTAAACGTGCGTAAGCTGACACGGATACCTCGCACACCCCTTCACTATTCCTTCTTTATGCAGCAAGAAATGACTTTAAAAGACACACATTATGCAGTGAGTCACACAAAGCATTTATCTGACTTTTTAAGATTCAGGACATGGTAGATAAGCTGGTAGAGCTGCCTATAGAAGTAATTAACAGTAATAGAAGTCCAGGATAATGGTGATAATGCAGTATTACTAAGCGTCTAATGACCTTTCAAAACGTCTTATAGCCCTCAAGTGTTTTTAATGCAGCTTGAACAGGCTGCATCTTTGCAGATAAGGTTTAAGCAGAATATTGGCCTTTGTCTTAAGTTTGAAAAAATGTCACTCACCCTTCTCACTCTGAGTGATCCCTATAAGAATAGACATAAATGACTGCAGAAATAATAGAATACAGTAACCTCCCACATTTGGCAGGGATTACGTTCCAAGAGCACCCGCATATAGTGAAAAAACGTGTTATGTTTTGGTAAAAGAAATGACTAAAAATAGCTATTTGTATAGTGTAAACCCTAAATATGCCCCCAAATATGCTCCCAGAACACTTTCATTTCCTTTTAAACTCAGTTTAATGCATTACCCTTGAAGAAAATGTAATGGTAAAGCCGTATTCACCTCTTTTAATTTAATTTACAGTAATATAAAACTGTGTGGAATTCGAAAAAAGTGATTTCAGGTGGGCCCTTGTGTGAAAACATCCAGAAAAAATATATTTATTGCCAGAAAAGAGCAAAAAAAAAAAAGGCAGGGGATATTAGCAGTTTCCGCGTTATGGTGGTAATTTCCGCGTACCATCTGAAAAAATCCGAATCTGAATCTGCGACTGCTGAACCACGTAAAAGTGAGGGGTTACTGTAATAGAAATACCTGTAAAACAACTGTATAAATGTAGCTCATATACTATACAGTGTAAACTCTGACATATAAAAGAGAAACCTTAAACTGCTGCTTTTTGAGTTATTATGCTTTGAAACAATTAATCCGAAACATTTGTATTTTATTGTGTAGCCACTACAGGACTAGAGTGTAAGTTCAATACAAAAGAAAGCATTGTGGTCCACAGCAAGGAACTTAGAGTTTAAAAGGTTAAAGTAATGTACTTACCTTCGATTATTACTGTTAGATTCTAGAGACAGAAAGAAGACAGCTGGTTTTCACTTCTAGTGTGTAGTGCATCGCTGATCAGATTGACTCACACACACACGACATGCGTTACAAACCTAAGCCAAGATGTGTCATTTCTGAACGAAGCCATAAAATGTCAGCCGCAGAATGACAACGTTTGCCCTTTGAACTTTTCATGTGTGGTTGTGCCGTGCCTGGATTGACAGATTTAAATGTCATTGGGCTGCTCAAATATTGACCTCTTACACAGAAAGTTTAAACCAATACAGCCTCAATCCCTCAGTGTATTTAAAGGTTCTCACAGTGTAGTTAATGGTTCTCACTTAGATATTGTATTACATTATAGCACATGGAATATAAGAAATAATGTATGCCTTCATTTTTTTGGTACATTTTCAAGAAAAATGTACTATGATAAGAAAAACAGAATGAGCCCACAGGAGAAAACTGGAGATAAATTATGGCACATGGAATATAAAAAATGATGCACCTTTAAACATATAGATGGGTTTATAGTTGGGTTTAGAGTGATTACGTATATGCTTTTGCAGAAAAAAGATCCCTGTACATTGTGCAGTTTTGTACAGCAAATGCTGTAGAAAGCTTTGCTATTCCACCTACAGTGAAGTGAGTGTATATCACCTATTTTAGCTTCCTAACTGTTTAGAAACTAGCTGTGCTTGAATTTTAGCATTTGTCTATGTTTCTAAAATACATCTTGCTGTGACTTCCAAGCCACATATCATCTACTATGACTGTTTGTGCCTCACTCTGGGTTTAATTTGAAGCAGTAATGACCAAAATGCTGGGCAGCATGCTGTGGGTTGCAGAAAAATTGAACCGTGCTAGCAATCCACACCAAATACCAGTGCTAGTGGGGGCACTTTCATAAAAATAATGGTTTCCAATTTTTGGACCCAGTACTGAGCAGCAGCCTATAGGCATGGAAAAAAAGTACTTACTTAATTACTCCCACTGGAATCAATACAAATATCCCAAAAAAATAAACATTTTGATTTTGTGTAAGTGTGTAGCTCAATCATCCAAACCTCTCCTTGATGACGACCCTTGTTTACAGCTACCAGCTGGGTCCTAGGTCAGAACTGCCATGCAACAGAAGAAAGTGCAGCAAGAAGTCAGGAACCAAACTTCCATCCATCTATTAACTAAGCTACTTATCCTTATCCAGGTTTGTGGATTGCGGGGCTGGAGCCTATCCCAGCAGTCATAGAGTGAAAGGACCCAAACCATGGCATGAATAACTTTTCAAAACATACCTATAACTTTAATGATTTAAGTACACATAATATTTCTGATGGAATACATTATTTTACTGGCAAGAACACATTTACTGCCAAGAAATAAAATTAAATAGTGTTAGGGATTATAAATGACAGCTCTTCGAATAAAATCCACACAAATAAAGTTTGCACTTCTCTACAAAGTTTGACAAACTGGAATCTCATCAGTCTCAATGCAGAGGCAATTATAAATCCCCTTGGACACGACTATAATCCTCGCAGGTGGAATCGATCAGAGCCGTTCATGGGCAGTATGTTTCTGATCGACAGCCGTGCTGTCAATGTGACTAAATGAGCACTGTTGAATGGATGCCAATGGCATTCATTTGATCAACTAGTTCATGTGAGTGTATGTGTGTGTGTGTGTGTCTGTGGGTGGTGTTATCACTGTAAAAACCTGGTGAAAGAAGCTCAGGACAAAAGGACTGTATGCAGCCCTGGAGAGACTGTAAGAGTTGATCACCCTTACAAAGGTGCTGGGCTTCATTGTGTAACCTTTTTTACCTTTCAGTCTTTTACCTATAAAGAGCTCTTTATCGTCTGAGGAATAACAGCTATGAAAGATTTCATCATGCTCTCATAGTTTAGTCCTTCTGCCCATTGCATCCTTAAATAAACCATCTGTGCCGTAGTGATGGTATGGTATGACCGGTCTAGGTAAGAACACAGAAAAACCCTTTAGAAGTGCTGCCTTTTGCCTTTTTCACACAAGACTAGCAAGAAACAGGCATAAATAAGGCCAAAACAAATAAGGAGATGGCGCAGTCATCCGTTACGTTTATATACCCACAGAATCCTGACACTTAATAAGCCACTATAAATGTTTTTGTTTGCTTTTATGGTTGTTTGTGTAATATTTTATTTCCATAAGGTGGTCTAAGTCTAAAAGGCAGAGTGAACACACATTCTTTCCATCAGGAACATGACAGAACGAAGAATCTGATCAAATAATCCCTTCCCCCTGTCCTGACATGTAAAGAATCCAGGCAGACGAATCAGCAGTATGATCTTTCATCAGCTTGCCTTGGGAAGATGACAAGTCTGTTGACAGTGTGTCATCACATATGTGACATGTACAAACACAAACACATGTCAAGGACCCCCTACCACCGTCCCTAACACCACCCATTACTCACTGACAAACTATTACCCATAATGCTGGCTGGGGCTGGTCAACTGAGAGTGTCAGAGGAAAATCATTGACTCCCTGTAGTTCACTCCAGCACTCTTTCTTTCGCAGGCTTGCGGAGGTAACGCTGATTCTCTCTCTTTGCTCATTGTGTCTTCTTGGGATTTCATCCTTCCTACACTATTCACCTCTAACACTTTATTAACCTTTATTTCCATCTTTACTATTGCAATCTCTTTAGACCACACAGTCCTCTTCCTTCTTGCATCACCGCATGCATACTTTATAAACTTCTTAGTGTATTTTACCATTCTGCCCTTTAGGGCTGGATGTATGTGTAAATGTAGGCACAGCATGAAATGTGCCTTGAGGTGTCTACAATACACACAAACAATGGCCCTGAATTGAATGTGGACCTACTAAGGCCTCATTCACACGGACGGCGTTTTTCTGGCGTTCGTGACGCCAGGTGAGCGCATATTGAACGCCACCCGTTTTTCTGCTCATTGTAGCAATTCAAAGCGTCCACACAGGCGTTCAGCCTCGGCGTTCGGCCGGCTGCGCGCTCGGATGGCGTCAAATAAACGTTGCATGCAAAGTTTTCTTGGCGTCAAAATAATACACAAAACTACAGATTGGGCGTCAGGCTGCCGTTAAGCAGCGTCAGGCGCCAGTCGAACGCCTTGCTGACGTCGATCAAGCATCGCTACCAAACGCCACAAAAACGCCTATGGCATTCAGAGCGCATTCATTTCGAACGTCCGTGTGGACGAGGCCTTAGACTACAGCTTATCTTACACACTGTGAGTAGCCCCCCGACTAACTTAGTCCTTCTGAGGCACAGAGCTTAAAAGTCACAGTCACAAAATAATGTCATCAACAAGGTCAAGATGAAGCAGAAAATGGAAGTCGAGTGGTGTAGAGGTAGCTGTGTTAATAAGTAGCATTCTATCCCACCGAAATGTTCTGCAGAAATGTAATTCAAAGGTAAGAAAATAGTTAACATGGACTGCATGTCATGACATATCCAGCACCACACCTTCACACATATGTCTGATTCTTTCTAAAGTGTTATCCTGTTATCCAGGATGTGCTTGAGTTCCACACATGCGTACCATTACCCATTACCCATTGCATCTGTGACTATTGAGACTTTATACATGATTTTAAAAAGCAGAAAATGGACACAAAACTGACAAATGTTCAAATTGTAGTGAATTGAATCTAATCAACGGCCACTCGTGTAATATCTCCAGCCATTAGTCTGCATGACCCTCACTTGTTTTCTATGCCTCCCTCCAAAGGCATATCCAAAGAGAAATGCATTTTGCATTTCTCCATGTACATGGCTTATAAACTGAGTGATGTCTTCTCTTCTAATTTAATGTGAAACACTGTCTTTGATTGCTTTTCACTTTTCCGTTAAGCACTATTAAGTCAGTAAGTCTTGTTACACAGTACTATATATTTAACAGTGATAACATTTGAATACTACTTTGGTGTCCCCCTGCACTGTAGGGTCCCCATTTACACAAAAATCTTACTAACTATACCTACATGCACATAGTAGCTTGATTAAATCCACTCATAGTCCTGTTACCAGCAGAGTCTGACCTCAGCCAGCCCCTTCATGACGCAGCTCAGTTTACTGACGTGCAGGTTTCCCACAGTCCCCACAGCTTAAAAATATATGTGCTCCCATTTCTCCTCAAACTTAAATATTCAGTCATATTTCTGACAGAATGTTTGACATCAGGTACAGCACTTTCTCTCCTAAAATATCTGAGCCCTTTCATCATGTGTGTGTTTTGGTGTCACAAAATTGTGCGCTACTAAAACTCAGGGGGGTGACCTGAGTGTTCACATATTTAAATCTTTCTCAAATAGTCTGACCACCTTCTCCCTGGACAGCATGATTTGATAATCGTAGTTTGTAGAGAACTTGTTAGACTATGATAACCAAGCCCTGCTGTATATGTGTATAAGGCTTAGTCAGTCCTAATCAGAGATTGTTAGTCCTAATCGGAAACATGTGTCGGAAAAATAGTTACTGTTGTTAGTCTTAAACTTTCAGCATTAATCTGGCATTCAATAGTATTAAAAACAACGTTTGCGTGAAGAATGTTACACTTACACTTATTTTTTTGCTTTACACTTTTTTGCATTCAACACTCCTGCAGCCTCCCAACGAAGGATTTATAAATTAGCCAGTCAATTTTAGCCTTAGGTCAATATAAACCTGGATCTTCTGTATTCACGTTTCTGTTTTACTGTTGATCTTTTTTTGCCAGGTTAAAACTCCAGGTCTTTTTCCATAAACAGCTCTTCAACCAATCACCTTCTGACTAAAGTGGGTTCCTCTGGTCCTTTTCAGTTTGTCTTTTTTCATTACATCCACAGATCCATAAAAAAAGAGGCCACTGCAATTTATTTTTAAATCAGCATTTCTATGAGTATGACAACCATTCTGTCACATCCTGGCTTCGCTCGCTCAAGCAGGAGGCACAAATGCAGACTTCCATTGTTATGCTTTTCTTTTATTTCTTCAAAAACACAAAATAAATGGCATGGTGGCCAGAAAACACAAAACAAAGATGACTTTGACTTCGACCCTCACTTTACGTCTGTTGACTCTCATAAAGTGAGGGTGTCAACCCCAGTGTCAACATAAAAGTCCTTAATAACTCAACTTAAGCAACAGCGGCCTCTGGTGGCCACTGACTAGGGATTTGACACATTCCATGCCAGTGTCTGTTAAAATCCTACACAAGTACCTTATTTTGCTTCATGAGGTACTGATTAGTGATCTTCTGAATCACCTTATTTAATGAGGAAAAACATGAAAACACATTATTCAAGTTCTGTAAACACTGCATAATTTCTCTTATTATGACGTATTGTCATGTCCTTTAAAATTATACTTTAAAGAACAATATTTTTATTTGGAAATTAGGACAAATATTGTAAGCAGCTCTAAAACACTAAGGCAAAGCAGTTCAGTTCAGTACTTGTACCTATAAAAGACAAACCCTGAACATTTTTGCAATTTCAGAGAAAGAAACAGAGATATCAAATATATAAAGTAATTTACAGCCCAGTAAGCTCTAACACTGTGGCAGTTTAAAACCCCATAACACCTATTTTCTTCCCACACCCCAGTAGACAAACAAATTCACCCAAGGTCAAAAATGCCTGAAAATCACTGAAAAAATCTGCTTTATTTCAAACTCGACTGACATGGCACAAATGCTTTATATTGTTCACATTATGTGGTATAATTTATTTCTTTTCAGTGTGTTTTCCTATTTGTCTTAAACACCATGCTTTCATGTGCATGTAAATGAGTAATCCCAGGTGAAATATCTAAACCTGGCCTCTAGAGGAAACAGTAAAACCACCATTGTGAAATGGGTTAACCATGGCTATATCTGTAATCAGGTTTGTGTCATAAGTGTATTTGTAAAGTATACCAAGTATATCAACTGGTGTGAATGACATTTGAAGCTTCAGATTTTCTTTTATTATTTTACTGTGTACCCTGCATAAAGGTGATTTTATTGTGTGTTAATGTGTTTTGGTGCACTGTGTGCTACTCAAACTCAGGGGGATGACCTGTGTTCACATATTTAAGTCTTTCTCAAAAAGTCTGATCTGGACAGCAAGTTTTGATCAGGATAATCCTAGTTGGATGAGAATTATATAAACTATGACAACCGAAGCCTGCTGTTTATATGTATGGATCTTGGTGAGATTGTTAAATTATGAGAGAAAATCTGGTGTACATTCAGTAGTATTAAAAAAGAATGTTTGCAGTGAAGAATATATATATATATTCTATGTACCGGTATATATAATAGTGGTGGGCCGCTAACGGCGTTAACGTGCTGCGTTAATGTGAGACTCTTATCGCGCAATAAAAAAATATCGCCGTTAATCTATTCATAAAGTTGGGTTGGGAGCTGTGTCCATACTACGCAAGCTATGATGACTTTCACCTTGATATTTTAGCGCAGATGTATACCTACTGTGAAACAGGTAAGTCACTAGGACGGAAAGACAAGGGGGCTTAGCCCCCAGGGTTGTAGGAAGGAATTAGCGCATATAGAACTTTTCACCAAACCTTTCCTTTCACTTAAGGAAACAAGTAAAGTTAAGCAGTGAACAGTTATGGACACTCATAGC
>JBBJLR010093893.1:0-10270 GCA_037577145.1 Brachypetersius gabonensis | reverse complement strand
CCCTTAAATCATCAGTATGTCGATCCGCAGTGGTGCTCTTCACGTTTCTTATCCAAGACGGGATAGGGTCGTGACAGTCTTTCACACTTTTCTGGACGCTCTCCATTATCCAGCTTTCTCTTAACTTCTGTTGGCATTTTATCCCAAGGGATCTCAAAACTCAAGTGCCAATCATTGTCAATGTCCTCATGACTCTGAGGGGTGGCGTCTCAATTGGACATTCTACTTTGTGTGCTGAAACTTCTGGAATTATCACTGTCGATGGCTGAATGTCTGAGGGGTGGAATATACACTGGAGCATCTACTTTGTGTGCTCAAACTCCTACAACTGAGTCGAACAGTGAAGACTGAAGAACTGGATGTCCTAGGCATTTCCTCATCTGTGATACACATGACATTTATCATATGACAATCATTTGTCAGTATTGTTTTAGACAGGCAATCTATACACTGAAAAACATCTGCATGTCTTTGGATTGGAGAGGCAACTGGAGCACCCAGAGTAAACCCACAAAAGCATAGAGAGAACATGAAAACTCAACACAGATGGGGTTCAATCCAGGAATTCCAGTGCTGAGAGGCACGGGTACTAAACATTACATCACCATGATATCAAGAACAAACATAATGATTAATAAGGAAATCAATTTAAACTGTTATGGGTGATGCTACGAACTTTTAATTGTAACATTTATATTTCTGCTCCTTTCCCTTTTTGATCTGAAACTAATGAACAGTAAAATATACTTCTAACTGTGCTTGATCAATCATTGTATCTCCCTGCATCACTTTTAAACTCTACCCAACAAATGTATTGGTTACTGTTGGCAAACATGAGATAACTGTGGACTCCTGTGTACCTGTTGCACCCCTGAAAAAGGGGAATAAAACACAAATAAAAGATCACACGAACTTGAACTGCTGTCTGTGCGTGGAGCTGTATTGACTGTGTAATTCCTTTTCTTTTCCCTTCAACAATTATCACAGGCTTAATGGAATTGTGCAAACATAAAAACATTAATACAATAAATCACATCAGCAAATGTTCAAAACCAGTATTACAAACAACACTTCATGTAATACAATTATTTTAACTTAACACTCATGTCCGTGTATCTACTTACAACCGTAGCATGAGTCATTTCTTTATGAAAATACTTATTCTTTTAATGTCCAACACCAACGAGTCCTTCAGAACATTTCCACATTTCATGAACAAGATAACAATTCGGTTAATGAGTCCCATTCTCAATCACTGAACCCATTGCAAAATACAATTACAAACTCTTTTACAAACAACACTTTCAATTAATATCGTACAAAAATAAATTTTTGCTCAACCTAAACCGCTATGTGATATACATTATTTTAGCTCCACGTCCCTCGTGGTTAGCATAGGCAGCATAAGTTATCACTTCAGTATCAAAGACTGTATTTTCGCGTGTTTTCACTAAAATAGCTGAACTCATGAAAACGGTATCACTTTAACTTGCCATGAAAATACATTGCTGTATATTCCATACCTAAAAAAGGGGAATTAAGACACAAATAAAAGATCACACGAACTCGAACTGCTGTCTGTGCGTGGAGCTGTATTGGCTGTGGCGGACAGCTTCGTTCGTGTCAGCTACTACCTGCAGTTTTGGTTTTCTCCTACTGGACACTCCTTGGATTACACTTTGATTATATTCTCTACAAGTTTATCCACAGGATTCAAGACAATAATCTTAACTGTACTGCTCACATAGAGTAATATAAATCGTATTGATTTTTAACTCTGTTTATATTGGCGTTGAATCAAATCGATTCTGTAATGTTTTCTCTTTTAAAGATCATTTTGATCTTTTTAACCACTACATACCCAACTGTTTTCACTGGAAAGTCACAGTGGTGATTTTATACTCTGAAATATGCAGTTAATATTCCATTTAAGCGGCTTTGTGGACAGCTGAAAATGCCTCTGCTGTCCAGTCCAGTGTCACTGAGAGCTCCTTCAGTGTTCTTCACTGCTCCATCTGAATTCCCTGAAATGTAATGATATAAGTCAAGGTAATCAGAATTTAGAAATAAGTCCAAGCATCTCTGCAAAGTCTAATGTGACCAATGAGCTTTCTTGCTTCAACTGGCCTCAGGACACCAAGAAGATCTGCCTCTTGTATGTACTCCATGTCTTCAAGATGTTCGACACCTAATTTCTGGAGAGCCTCCACTACTTTTTGATGTCCTCAGGTTAGGAAGAACTGACAATGAAAGAGCCAACTGTTCCTTCCCTATCTCCCATGATCTCTCAAAAGAAAGTGAGACTGCTTTAATCTTTTCTGTTCTCAAATGAATTCAGCAGATTCTACAAACATATACAATATACACAGTTTGTTTAATTTGTGTTCAGAAAAATTTTAGAATTTTGAGTGTAAAATTTTAGGAAACAAAAATACATGCAATACTGTGCGGCATACATTGCTTTTTATTTAAGATGATGCTTAGTAATCAATGAGCATTTCACTGCCATCCTCTGTGTCTAAAACACTATGTTTAAGTGAAATGACTTTCATTCCACAGAAAATATAAGCAGGCAATGGGTAATAATTTGAACAAAATATAGAATGTAGGCACACCATGGCCTCACCTGCATTTAGGACTTCATATATACCAAGTTCTGTTACATAAGATGCCTCATGTGGTGTAACAAGAAAGAATACATGCTTGCTATCTGTTATCAAGATTAGCTCTATTTGTCCAAATTCTTTAGACACATCACAACTAAGGCATTGAAAAAGGCCCTTTCTGTAAACTGTGCCTTTCCACTGAATTTCAGTAGACACTTCAATCCCTGGACCAGACAAAGAGCTTGCCTCTACAGCTCTGCGTACTTCATTATTATGCAACTCTGCATAGAAAGGAGTTTTTCACTTGCACAGTTGGAGCAAAAAAGGAATGTGAATTTAGATAGGTCTGCAATAGCTGATGGTTACTGGCAAGTGTGTTACACACATTCTTAAAATTCTGTGTTCTGCGCACACATCTTTTGAAATAAGAGTGCTTGCTTTCAAATCTTATTGTCCACATTGGTATAAGTGGACCAAATTTCAATGTCAAACTAGGGTAATGCATGAAATAAAGATGTTTTGGTTTCAGTTTTTGAGTAGGAAACAGCTCTTTCCTTGACTCCAGATAGTCTGTTATCACTGCACCAAGCAAAGCAATCTGAGATACAGATGTTTTGGAAGCACAAACCAATTCAACCAGCTCCTTTAGCTGTATTGTCAGTTGCCACACACTGTCTTCTGTATCTGTAATGTTCTCACCAAACATGACTTTTTTCAAAGTACATACTTCATTTATGCTCTGTAGAGAGAGCTGAAAAACACTCAGAATGCAACGCACTGTCTTTGACAGCCGTCAGAATTCCATCTATTTCTGCTTCTGACAAGTGTGTGTTGGATTTCAGAAAACCTTTGAGTTCCTGTCTTGTATGTTGTTCACATACCGCGTGAAGATTGTTAATCTCTTCAACAATCACCTGTATTGTAGAGGATGAAATGAGAAACTTGGCTTGTAGGCTCATATAGAACAAACACTGATTCCTCATAGACAATAGTACAATATTAGAATCTAGTGCATCAAGCTCTGGATCATCAACCTCTTCATCCCTGTGCCTTTCAACAGCATCAGAGGAGTGACTTGGCACAGAGGTCCCGCAATATACTGCAGAAACATTTCCAGCTGAAACATTTTTATGTTTCCTAGATACGTGGGTAGTAAATGAAGACCTCAATGAAAATGTCTTGCCGCAGGCTTTAAAAGGACAATATACTTTCTCTTTTTTTGACAAATGTAACCTAAGATGGGCCAAAAGGTCTTTAACATCAACACTGTGGCACTGAGGAATCTGACAGCAAAATGAGCCCTGCACTGTATCAAACTGTAAGTCACGTAACTTATCATGATGGCGATACACATGAGCTTTAAATGCACTGTACCTTGTGAATTTATATTTGCATCCAGCCATACAACATGGATACAGACCATTTGCTTAATTTTTATGTAGGCTTTGGTGATTTACATATCTTTTTAAGGATGTAAATGCACTGTCACAAACATGGCACTTGAATGCTGCAATACAGTTGCTCATTTTGTAATACATAATTAGCAACTATGAATATATATTTCGTAACAGGATCATGGTAGGCACTTTTTTGAATAAAAATATTTACATAATGTTAGATGTTTATGTTAATACTACAAATGATATGCAATATAATATTACAAGTGAAATAAGTATTTCATGTTAGCTAATTATAACATGTTTAACATTAGCTATGTCTACAATAGTCTTAATATAATATTAATTATCTAACTGCAAAATAAAACAACGCAACCAACCGTTAATACTAAGGAATAAAGTATAACTTACACTGACCAGTTTTCCCCGATCCTTATCTGACCTGTGAGTTTAGCTGTACTTTTATTATTTTTCAAATTTTCCAATCGATTCAAATCTACAACCTCGATGACTTCCAGGGGTCTGTTCGTTTGCAGTCTGCACACGCGCGAAACAAAGCGTTCAGTGCTTGGCGGGAGGAGCGACTCCGACGCTCTGGACTGATTCACGGCTGAACGGTTCAGGTTTCCCCATACTAAAAATGTATATAATACAAAATATATTATAGGCAATATATTTTCACAAAAAAAATACATGGACTAATATATTGACCAAAATATATGACCCAAACACCAATATATTTTAAATATATTTTGAATATACAAAAAATTGCCGCTTTGGTATATTGTAGTATATTTATAAAAAATACATTTATATATTGAAAATACATCTTTCATTATATTTATTTTCAATATATGCAAACATATATGTAAATTAATATATTACTTATATATGACAGGTATACAACCTTTTGAACACCAGCCCAAAACCTTAGGCCATTTGTTTGTTCTAATTGTCCCATAAATTACATAAATTAATAAATGAAATTTAAAACAACCTGATTGATTTAAATATATTTGGGAATATAAAGGCAATGGACACTATATGGCCTATAGTATATTTGTCTATATATGTGTAAATATATTTAAATATATATTTTATAACATGCTGATGAATCAATGTATTTACAGTCATATATTTCACATATATTTGGGGAATATATGGAATGTGAATATATTGCATGAAATATATTTTTAAATACATTTTTTACTTTTACAACATAAATTCCAATATACTTCCAAATATTTCATTTATGTATGGGTCAGTTCACGGCTACCAGGACCGGGAGACCAGTTTATAAATCAGGATGTTTTAAGTGTCCTGTCCTGTGGTAGCTGTGCTATTTAACTGGTCTACTCGGCAAATGGGGTTCATTGAGTGATCTGTTCACTGAACATAGCCTAAACCCCACAGTGCAGTCAGTGAGGGATTCACCCCACAATACAGTCAGTGAGGGATTCACACTGAACAGCACCGTTCACTCGCAAACTGTCACAGACAGTGATGCAAGTCATGCGTTTTCTAGGGTAGTGGGTAGCTACACCATGCATTGTAAACAACAAAAGGTGATGACAAAATTGTTTATTCTACTGTAGGAACATCACATTACAAATAATCAAGAAAAATACAATAAAAATAAGTATGGACTAACCTACAACAGTGAGTGCAAACCAAATAGGTAGAATAAGCATAATCTAGAGGGCTTTGCCTTTCTTATAACCCATTTCTGATTCCAACTAAGTCAAGTTATTATTTGTTCCTACAACTTGGTTAAGTGACGAGACTTTTATCAGGCACTGTATGTTATGATTGTACTGCTCCGGCCCACTTGACCTCTAATTAGGCTGTATGTGGCCCCTGAACGAAAATTAGTTTGACACCTCTTATGTAGACCTTTGTGAATGTAGAAGTTATAAATCACTGTAAGTGCAATATAAACTCTCCTGATTGTTCATGTTAAAAAAACCGAACTGAGCTATGACAACTGTTTTATCTACTTACTGACTCGGAATAAGGCGTTCAATGAGTAATTATTTAGTAATTAATTATTTAATATAATTACACTAAATACCAATTCGGTGACTCGTACATTCCCTATATTATCTACTTAAATTATTTTTTTAATGTTTGTAACCTTAACTCGACACAAACCATTTAATATACTGTATCTATACAACAACACAGTAAAACTGGTGGATAAATGTGCAACAGGTTTTAGAATGGTAAACCAATGTAGATTTAATGCACACTAAATGTTAAATTAAAGTTAATGATAGAAAATTTACAGAAAAGTGCTGTTGCTCTTTATTAAAACAACAGAACATGTTAGTACAGTAAAAACATCTAAATTTTACACATAAAGCATATAACCATAAGTCTAATTTCTGTAAAAATAAAGAAAAGAAATGGTCCAGGTTCACTGAAAGGATTTCTCTGTTATTTTACAAAATTACATTTATGCAATGTAGTTTAATTAAGTTTTTCTGTCCTTTAACATAAAAGTAAAAAAAAAGTTAATTAAAGTTAAATTCACTGATATAAAACAGTTTAAAACTGTGAAAAAATTGTCTTTTTTTTTACAGTGTAGTGATAATATAACAGATATTGTGTATTGCATGAAGGACACATTTGCATCTCCTACACAGGCACCTAGTACATTCTTAGACCACTTAAGAGAATGGTTGTCAGGTTATGGGTGGATTTTCTATTTTAATTGTGAGAATAATTGGTGTATTGATTATGTTTTTGGCTTTTGTTGTGATTTCTTGTCTCCGTACTACAATTTTGTCCACTACAAAGGCATTTGTAACACAGAACCATACTTTTGTGCATGCACAGCTGACTATCTTACTGAGAGATAATAATGAGCCATATTGCTTAAAATCAGATGGAGATGGAGTTGAGGATGTAGATGGAAAAAATAGACATTTGTTTGTTTGTTTACAAATAAACAAAATGGGGGAACTGTCCTGGAAATTTGCATATATTCTTCACAATCATACACATATTCCTTTGTAATTACATATTGTAAGGGGAAATCTGTATATTCAGTCGATGATTCATATTCAGATTTTTAGTTATACTCATATTAAGGGTGATTCTGTTGGCTAATGATTAAGGTTTCACAAGTTTCGAGCACAGTGACATGATTAAATCAAGGTTGTTATTTTGGTATAACACTATGATTTCATGCAAAATAGTTCAGATTAGGTGTTTTGTTTAGACCAGAAAGCACTTCTTCAGGGTCGTCACCATGGGTACGCAGGGGAGGCGCCATGCTTTCTGCCCATGTTTGATAAGGTGAATGGTCATTTTGAAAGTATAAGAAGTCCTCTGCGAAGGATGAATTCAGAGAGAACTTCAGAATCCAGGACTACCCTGGGTGACGAATAACTCTCTCCTTCTGCAGATGTCTCTAAAATGCACCTCTTGGTGCTACTTGGACACATCATCAGTGATGAACCCGAGGTCATGGGGTGTTTCGGGTCTTTGATCATCAAACACCCTCACCCGGGTGACCCAGTCAGGGGTGATCAGCCCCTGACTAGTGTCAAAGTGGTTCACTACTCCACGGATCCCCCCTTCGGATCCATAGCCGTCTTGAAACTTTCTCTGCAGCTTCTATGATGTTCTTAATGGCTCTCCTGCACAGCTGACCTTTTATTCCAAGTAGTTTGAGGGTTCGGTGCAATGACTGATCAGCAAAACCCCGGCATCCCATCTCCACTGGTGCACTACGGGCTTTCCAGTCTTTATTCCTGCATTCCATCACCAGCTCGGCGTATTTGGACCTCTTATGCTCATTTGCCTCCACAATTCGATCTTCCCAGGGAACAGTGAGTTCGACGAGGACCACGAAATGTGTTCTGGAAACTTGAGCTGTCTTCCCAAGCTGATTTGGAGCTTCCAGTACCATGCAGTGGTGAGAAGCCCTCTGGAGGAATTTGGCTGCTGTTGTACCTTGTCCCCAGCTCTAACGAAGGTGATGGACTGTTTGGGGGTGTGCTGGTACCTGCTGTTGGTAATTGCCGTGCTGTATCCGCCAGGTCCCTAAGGACCCAGTCATGTCGTCAGCGGTACCGCCCGTCCCCCAATGCCTTCGAACAGCAACTGAGGATGTGTTCCAAGGTTCCTCTCTTCTGACACAGCTGGTATGCCGGAGTGTCTGCTAAGCCCCAGCGGTGCAGGTTGCTTGGGCAGGGGAGAACATCGTACACTGATTGGATGAGGAACTTGATGTGCAGAGGTTCAAGTCTCCAGAGCTCAGGCCAGGTAATTTTTCGCTGTTCAGCGTGTTCCCACCTTGTCCAGGCCACTTGCTGGTACATGCCAAACATTTTCCTTCGGCGTTCTTCCTCCAGCTCTGCTCGTATCTCACCCTGCACCATTTGACATTTTGCCCTTCCTCTGACTTTGTCATAGCAGGGTTTGGGAAAACTTCCAATTCCTGCCCGACCTACTGCCAGACTGCCAACCACAATGCTGTGCTGTAGCCGTGCCTCTGCTCTATCAACAGCTTCCTGTGCCTTCCACTTCCTTCCAGTTTTCACCAGGATTCCTGCTGTAGCAACTTTGGCATCAGAGGAGTCGCGGTACATCATCACCTCTCTGGCTCGCGTGACCTTGAATTCCTCCGACAAACCACTGATAGGGAGCTGCAACATGGTGGAATGCCCACAAAGGGCAATGCTGCTAAGGGACCGAGGGAGCCCAAGCCACCTCCGGAGAAACTGGCTAATGCTTCTTTCCAGCATCTCCACAGTTGACATAGGAACCTCATAGACAAGCAGGGGCCAAAGAAGTCTTGGCATGACTCCATGTTGGTACATCCAGGCTTTAAATTTTCCTGGAAGCCCCGACTTGTCAACTGCTGTAAGCCAGGATGTTGAGTCCCTCTTGGTTTGCTGGAGTGCATCTATATCCCTCAATGAAATAAACCTTTGTTTTGAGCGAAAACCTTTTTGTCTGTTTGCTGATTCTCCGCACCGACAGTGGAATGTGTGTTTTAGTTTTAGGCAAGGTGGAATGAATTGTGTGGTGTTACTTGGGCAATTATGAGGCAATATTAGCAAGGTGAGTCTTGTGAGTAATTTCCAGATAAATAGTATGACGTTTCCAATGATATATGGTCTATTAACAGGTTTTTCCAGATAGAGACATGCATTTTTTTCTTTGTTTTCTAGTTCATGAGAATCATTGACAGCTATCGCAACCAGCAAAAATTTTGGTTGTTCAGGTTAATTGTGGTGTCCGGTTCATTACATCAGCGCTTCATCCCAAGTGTCGCTTTCTGTATAAATGGGGGTGAATCCCGCCAGCGCTTCGTGGGTTGTTTGTAGGAAAGTGTATGAGTGAGTATCGGACAGAATTTTTCTTTTGTGTATTTCCTAATAGAACCACCACACAAGAAAAAATATTCCCCAATGTGGGAACACTTTGAAATGGTTCCTTTAAATAAGGCATGTAGCTGTAAATTGTTATTATAACTTTTATTCCTTAGAACAAGATTTTATCACCATGCAAAATTATATTAATATTAACCATTTTCATGGTTTAAGGTGAAGTGTTTGCTGTGCCAAAAGGAACAGGTATACAACAAGAATACATAATCAATGCTTAGGCATTTTAGAGCTTTTGATGGACAAATACAGTAAAAAAAATTTCCTCAACAAGAATCAATAAATGTTCCCCTGAATGTCACACACAAGCACTGAACACAATAGTTGTGTCCGAAACCGCACACTACGTCAGTGCACTGAGGTTTAGTGCGTAGTGCGCACTGTGCACTGCCTTCTGTAGTGCGCACTGCTGTGGGTCAGTGCTGTCCTAAATGGAACACTAACGTTTTACACTTAGCGGAAGTGACGGACTAACATTTGCTCGCGATTCTCCAGCCCGCCAAAATATCTGCCGGTTTTACCGCGGTGTACATCAGTAAAATAATTTTATTAACGTTACTTACATTTATAGGAACCAGCTGCCTCCGCTTGGGCTTGCATTTCACTGTTTGCCGCCATTATCCAATTCAAAAACACGTTGAAAGTCCCGCCCCCTCCGCCACGTGGTCAAAATGGCGTCCGTTTAGTGCGCGAAGTGTGCATCGTTCTGCAAGTGCGCAAGTGCGCGATTTCGGACACAGCTACTCACTGAACAAAAACACAAATGTTACCCTCTTTATGTTTGTTCATACATTTTTATTGTGTGGGCACATTTATTGTGTTGAATCCAAATAATAGAAAGCAAGAGAGAGAGATAATGAAAGAGAGA
>JBBJLR010093872.1:0-10271 GCA_037577145.1 Brachypetersius gabonensis | reverse complement strand
TGACTTCAGCACCACCACTGGGTCCCTGAGCAAGACCCTTAACCCCAAGTTGCTCCAGGGAGAGACTGTCCCCTGTATGTAAGGAATGGAAGTCGCTTTGGATAAAAGCGTCTGATAAATGTAAATGTAAATTTTCTATTTAACGTATAGGATAAGGGATATGTGCGAGGACTCCATGGTTCCCTTGGCTAGCCATTAGGGAGCACAATAAGTGAAACACCAAAAGGGGAACAGTGAATGAAGATGCATACAGTCTGCAAGTACATCAGTACTACTGGGTTACATTCCAAGGATTAGACTCATGGCAAGGACTAAAATGAACAGGAAATTCTTGACAATCTTCACTACAGTAGCACACTGTATCAGTTTAAGGAAAAACAAAAGTATTAAATCATTTTAATTTAGAAATTAAGAATAGTCTTAGTTTCATTTTAAGACAGTGCTGTAATAGCTGCACTTTAAAACAAATCTTATGACAAGAATTGATCTATTAGCCAGGCGTTCTGCAACACCAGACAAGCAATAGTGTAAAAAAACAAGAATATCCAGAAAATTTATAGATTCAAGCAGGGATGTTTCACAAAGTTAGATTCACTTCATACTGGACCCACAACCTGAGCAGCCTCCAGTGTCCTAATACCAACAGTCCACATTATAGAACAAAACTAAAACCAAACAAACAGCACACGTTCATGACCTCTTGAATGCTGAGGCCATGTATCAGAGGGTCAGCAGTCATACCAACCCTGTTACATGATCTAAGACGCACGTTTCTTGTTTGCTGATACACGTCATGCTTGTTCTCCTGGTTTGTTTGGATACTCCTCTGTGAATTCTTTTGTGAATTTAAAGTTCCATCTTATGAAGGTATTCCGTCTGAACCAACAATGACATCCGTCTCACACTATGATGATGTTTTCTGGAACCCCAAAATAATGGGGCAGGATCCCAAGAACTTTTGGGCCTAGGAGCTTGTTTGCCTTCTCTGCTCCATCCGTGTTCCCAAAATTGTTTGTCCAGTTGGAGTGAGGGGTCGATGAGAGCAAGGCGGGTGGCTTATGTGGAGCTAGTTCATTTCTGAGATCCAACCTCTTTCCCTCATACAGAGAAAGCTTTTATCTTTTTTCAGCAATTTGTCTTATAGTTGCTCTTCTGTGGGTTTGGACCTTTGCTTCCCACATGCATCGGTGAGCCTTGGGGGCCTATGATTGTATTTCTTTTTATTCTTTGCATGATGGCTGAAGGCTAAGGCCAGGTATTATTCAAACTATCAGGGGTTCAGCATTCATGCCAGGTCTGTTGCATGTTGGCACCTTTTTCTTATTCGTTTTTTCTCCTGGTTTGTTTGGATACTCCTCTGTGAATTCTATTGATTCTGAAAGTTCCATCTTATAAATGTGGTCTTTCTGAACCAAAACTGACATCTGCTTCACACTATTATGATGTTACAGCTCTGCTAGCTTTTGATGGATCCATCATCACCAGAACCTTTTCTTCAGCAATTTGTCTTATAGTAGCTCTTCAGTGGGATTGGACCTTTGCTTTCCACATGCATCAGTTTTTCTATTTCTTTTTCTTTGCATGAAGGCTGAGGCCAGGTTCAGATTGTGACTTATCAGGAGTTCAGCAGACCCACCAGCTCTGTTCCATGTTGGCAGATTGTTCTCCTGGTTTGTTTGAATACTCCTCTGTGAATTCCAATGTGAGTTTGAAATTTCCATCATATAAAAGTTTTCTTTCTGAGCCAAAATTCAGAAGTTTCACACCATGATGTTTTGTGTTATAGCTCTTCTAACTTTTGATGGATTTTTCATCACCAGAACCTCTTTTCAGCAGTTTGTATTAGTAGCTCTTCTGTAGGATTGGACTTTTGCTTAACACGTGCACCAGTGAGCCTTGGAGCAATGTCAAAGTATGGTTCATGTCAAAGCGCAAGTAGTTTGGTTCCGTTTGTCTGGACTGTAATTAACCTTAAAACTTTAAAACTTGTGGTTAAGGGGAAAGCTTTTATGACATACAATGCTCAGTGCATTCAATCCCAAAAACTGATATCCTTTGTACATCCTAAATAATAAAGTTTTCTGTTTCTATTTGGAGTCATTGGTTGAATTTGTTTATTTACATCTTGTTTTGGCTGCCTTATAATGTTCTAGAGTGATAAGCTACTGGAGGCTGTTTGGCAGATGGCATAGTGGGGCAAAATCCAGAGGTGGATAATTCAGAAAGTCTAAATTTTTTCGAGGGTTCAGATGCTTTTAGAAAACTAAAGAAGCCAGTCTGGGGAAGGTTTTAAGGTGTGTAAACCCAAATTACCCACAGAATTCCCTGAAACAGCCGTGATTGGCTTCCCATTTTTACAGAACAGGCTCGATTGTACTGTAGTGATGTGCATGTTGACCCATGGCTCAAGCAGGGTCAGGGGAGCTTACCAGAAAATACTGCAGGTGTTCCTGTAAAGGGCAGTTAAATTATGCTTTGCAAAGTGTTATGTGCAAGTGCTGAAGATCTGTCAACCAATACACCACCACCAAGTTACTCAACAAGCAAAAATCGATATCTCACGCTGACACTGGTAGATGGCAGTTTTGATCTCAGGAAACTGCTTATACAGAGTGTACAGACACACACAGTGACGAGAACAACATAACATGTAGCATGAAGTAAAAATAAAAGTCTCCACATGCTTCTCATGCTGTGGTCAGTAAGATAGGTGGATGCAAATACTATAAACAAATAAATGACTGCTGAAACAATTTACTTGTTAACACCAAAAATGGTTTGGAGTTGCACCCCATACTGAATAGTAACACACTATATGGACAAAAGTATTGGGACTGACCATTATGCCAACAGGTACTTTAATGACATTGCATTCAAATACATGTACTTTAATATGGAGTGTGTCTCCCCTTTGCAGCTAGAGCAGCTTCCACTCTTCTTGGAAGGTTTTCAACAAGGTTTTGGTGTATGTCTCTGGAAGTTGTGTGCATTAATTTTTCCTCTCTTGGGCAAAAATGAGAACCATCTGTGCCCTTGAACTGGTTTGAGAACCACTGTTCAAAGACTTGTCCAAAGAAAGGTTCTTTAGGGTGGTATAAGGGTATAAGGCCTGAGCAAGCAGACAGAGACATGGGATGGGTTTGAAACACAGACAAGATGGAGAGAGAGAACTCTCTCTCTCTCTCTCTCTCTCTCTCTCTCTCTCTCTCTCTCTCTCTCTCTCTCACGTCTGTAAGATGGTATAGGAAAGCAACTGCATTTCGCTTCAGCACACACAGGACAACCCACTGTTGGTTTGGTAAGTACAACAATCTCATTTCACCTCAGATATGTCCTTTGTGTGTTTTTATGAACTTTTTCTATTGTCCTCAATTTGTTATACAGCCACAATTTGTGTCACTGTTTGGTTTTATGGTCTAACTGTGCAATCCATGGATGATGTAATTTCACTAGTGAGTAAATAACAGTTCATTTAGATAGAATAATCCCCATCTCCCTCATTTGAGAGAGATGTGACATTAATTTAATGGCTATCTGTAGTAATATCTGTAATATCTTGCATATGGTTCTTTTTCTAAAAAATTGTCAAATCTGTAGACGATCTTTCAAACAAACCAACAAGCCATTTTGAGACACTGCTACTGATGATAAGACAAAAGTGTTACAGTAAACAGATTAGCATGCCTGCATCCTCACCCCAGCCTTCAGCTTCACTTACTCTAATGGAGCCATATAGATTTGCAGCTGTCTTTCAGAACCGAATAAGCTTGACGAACATACAAAGATAACAAATGCAAAACAAATCCAAAAAGTAGCCCAAAACCTCTACAGCCTGCCTGCTATAGGATGCATATTAGCTTTTAGGGTGTGCCTTTGATTTGCCCTTATAAATACATTTCGCTAGAAGACACAGTATTTGATGAAAGATTGATTCCTGAGGCTGAATATGGACTCTATCCAAGTAGAGACTCATGTAACTACAGCTTAAAGAGGCATTAATAATTCAGTTAACAAAGTTGTACTAGCATTTACAATCCTCTGCTTGACCACACCCACCAATGCTAAAGCTAGGAGCTGTTGTTTGAGTTTGCAGCATTAGTATATTCTGGCAGTCATGTTCTTAAAGATAAAGGTCTTTGCTTGGATGTGGATTCCCCTAACTTCTCAAACTTTCTGCATTTAAAAGTAATACAGAGTAATTCGATATGGAATGGTGCATTGCAGACAACCCCACCCACTCTTTACAGTTGTGACATCAGCACACACACACACACACACACACACACACACACACACACACACTCTCACTCATATACACTCATGGGGTGGTGGCGACCTAGTGTGTAGGATACTTGCCTCAGGACCAAGAGGTCATGGGTTTGAATCCTGCCTTCATTACACCACCACTGAGCAAAACCATTTACAGGAAGTTGCTCCATGGAGAGATAAAAGCGTCTGTTAAATGCCATAAATGTAAATGTGTAAAATCAGTGGAGTTCTTTCTCAGTATAGAACCTTTACATTATGTGAAATTTCTTCAAACTGAAACGAAATGTTTGTTTGTATGAAAAGTCATTTTTTAAAGGATCATACATAGAAATGTATTTTAGAGAACAAACAGTGGTATCAATAAAAGGTACCCCTTTATTTTAAAAAGTGCTGATTTAACATTTGACGTGCTCTGAGGAGTCTGTCTTGGAACGGACTGGCAGTTTTAAAACGCATCAGGTCAGAGTTATCATTTTTCAAAGCACCTCTTAGTTTCCGTCATGGGATGAGTCATCCTTTTTTACACAAGCATTCGTCACACTTCATCACAAAACGAGGCTGGATGAGAAAGCTATATCTGCTCAGTATATTAATCTGAGGATACTTTTATTGAGGGTTTTGAACAGTCTAGACTTTGTGATCTTTTAGGCATTGATTATTGTTCTTCAGCTAGAATATAACTCATTTTGTTCTTTTACTGAGCTGGTGTCTGAAGTTGGCGGGCTCACTGCTGTAAAATGGAATTTTAGAGCTTTAAGCTCCACCATCTTTTTGGTTGCTTATCAAGAATACGATGAGACCTCAAAAAGCCCCTTGCTGTAGTACAGTTCGAGGCTGTAGGCCATCTGATGATGCAGAAACTGTGTTCCTTTAGTCCTTCATGGTATCTTGTCCATGCTCTGCCCTTCATGCAATTGTCCACCATCTAAGTACACTGAAGTTTTTAGACAGTGGGAGAGCCAGATGAGGGTTTTAAGTGGTAAATCCTTAAGCAAGGGGTAGTGCAAGGATTTGTAAGCCTAGTAGGAACATAAGGCTGAATGACAGGATTAAGGAAGCTGGGTGCTGACCCAGATGTCACTCTGTATGGAAGAATTTGTGACTTGAATCTACTTTGGGCAAACAAGGGTAGCCATTGTAAGTCAATTAGCAGTGGGGTGAAAAACAATGATCAAACTGTCTGCCTGTAAAGTGGACCTATGAGGAAGGTGGTTCTCATGGGTCAGTGATTATAAGGCAGATGTTTCTGAGTTATATGAGTGTATTAATATGGTCCAGAATATGGCCTTGTCTTGCAGATAAAACTGGCGTGTTACGATATGCCCTATATATCTGTAATGTTTACAAAAACTGTTATCATGGAATGCCTTCACAGAGTTGTGACACAATGAGTGAAAGCTTCACTTTGGAGATTGATGACAGAACGAATGAGGAGAGGGCAGAGGACAATGCAAATACAAAGGCCAAAGGGAAAGGTGGCCCAATGGACACACACTTCCCGGAGGATGAAGGAAAGATCCCCTGCAAAATTAGAATAAAAAACAGCGCTTTAAAGTGAGTAATAATGTATTTTTAATAATTGTGATTTTTTTTATGGTTATTCATTACCCTGCACGTTTTACATGGTTTAAACCTTTTGGGCAAAGTTGAATGTTGAGTTTCAGTTAGCCAACTCCAAGTCAAGTCTCGAATCTCTGTTTTTTGATTCCTATTCATGACTCGAGGTGTTTGACTCTAGTCGGGTAGAGTGTCTCGTTATTAGTTGCAGGCATTGAATTAAACTATAGTAAATAAGCCAGGTTCATTTCAGCCTCCACCAATGATTCTTTAAAATTATTAAACCCTTCAGTCTGACGGGGCTTACGTGTATATTAGGGCAGGGGTGCTAGCTAACTAGTTAGAACTGTAGCTAACTAGCTTAGGTTTTAGTCAGTTTTAAAGGAATTTAGTTCATAACTTTCTAAACCTTTAGCTAGAATACAAAGTGCATTGTTAAATTAGCTAATGCACTTTGTTCCGTCAATCAAACTGAAGGCTTTTTTTCTCATTATTAGAAGCTCCAGAGCTGGTTTACGACCAACTCCTTATTGTTTTCTCTGCTCTAGCCCCACCTCCTCTAGTTCCTCTGCATTAGGCCGCGTCCTCCTAAGTCTTTCCACCCTGGCCCCGCCTCCTAATGGTACTTCCACCTGTGGTTATTCCTCTCTTCTCTCTGCCCCATTTGTTATATGGGTGAACATCACTGGAGAGTGCCTTTTCAGGCCCACAATTTCCCATTCCTTTTATGTCCTATTATAAATCATAGACATTCAACTTGAGGAAATGTATATTTCTGTACATTAATAACTGTAAATCATGGCTATAACTAACGATTACTACACACATTCTATAAATTGCAATACCAACTATTATTGTTACAATTACATACAAATAATTTTATGTAATTAAAAAAATTTGGACACTGATCACGTCCTCCTATATTATGCTGATAGGGTGGACATGGTAAGCTTGGGTAGAGCAAGTAAACACAACTTACACATAGAAAGTCGATAAATTCCAAGATCATCAGACACACTTATCTCAGCAGTTGAATTTCCTACCACGGAGTAGAGAAAAAATTTGTGTTGTGATGTCACTGGAGCAGAAGACCTTTTCTTAAAGGAACAGATTTCTCAATATGACAGGTTGAACAATTGTTTAAATTGGAGAAGTGGAAACTGTTTTTTTCGTGCATATGTTTTTTATCTGCATTTTAGTTCTAAATTATTACGAAAAATATAATTTACTAATTTTGTAACATAAATATTCAAGTGAATTCAGCTACATTCACGTGTAAAATATAACTGCATAAATGTTTTTGCACCGTCCAGAGAAACTCAAGGAAAGCACGTTTTGGGATTGTGAAAAACTGAGGTACTCTTGCTGCTGATTGCATCTGTCAAAATCAACACAATACTGTGTTTCAGTTTATCTTGTTGGGCAAGACTGTGATGTAGCAATTTATTCATGTTACACATTCAGGTTAGCATTTTACACTACAGTCTCTTTTTGTTTTGTTTTGTTCCATTTTGTTAGCCTCTGTGTTAGTACTCTGTTAGTATCTCTCACCTGTTTCTCATCACTTAACAAATTTCTATTTGCGATTACATCCCACTCCACCCTCTGGGTCTCCTCATTACATTGGGAATGTCATGAATGTTGAAACGTGATTTGAAATTGCTGCCTTTTGTGAACAGGTATTATGTTTTGTGTTTTGTTTTCTGCAGGAAATTACAAGGAATAGAAGAAGATCCAGCCCAGATTGAGAAAGAGCGATTTGGCCGTAAGAGGCTGTTTGACGCCGTGTCCAGCGGTGATGTGTCTAAGCTAGAAGGCCTGCATGAGTACCTGAGCAAGGAAAAAATAAATCTCACAGACAGCACATGTAAGAACACCATGTTTACTCACAGGGCTGTAAGAGAGAGCTAGTGAACACCTGGGTGGCCCAGTGATTAGGGAGTTTCCTCTGCAAACAGAAGGCCATGGGTTTGAATCCCAGGACTGACAATGGCACCACTGAGGTAACATCCCTGGGTGCTGCATTGCTGGCTGCCCGCTGCTTTACTTGGTGAATGGGTTAAATGCAGTGCAAGAAATTCAGATTGTGTGATGTGGTGCGTTCACATGTGTCTATCATTCATGTTACTTAGATATGAATGGCTTTAACATTAATGTTATGAGATTTGAATGTCACCTCATCATGGCACATCAATGAATAAAATGGCACATCAGTTTGAACAACACAGTGTAAACATTGTAACAGTTCATTCATGTGACATATTAGACTAGCTTTTTTTTTAACAATGCGTTTTTAAAAACTGTATTGAAATGGGAAACTAACAAACCCTTTTGCTTCATTAACTTTTGGAACCTCCCTTATTGCCAGTAACCTCAATGAAATCATTTCTTGAGGCAGCCAGGCCCATGAAGGCTAAAATGATGTGACTTCATTTAACTTTTTTCAAGAGGTCATTAAACTAAAGGTTCACATATTTCTCCATTTGTCAGATTATCATCATTTTTTTTTTTCATGTACTGTGACATAAGGACCTGGTCACAGTTCATGTGTTTAAAAATGTTTCACTTATTTTAGTTGTTTTAGATTCATTTAGATTAATCTAGATCATTTTGATTGTATATTATAGTCTTTAGATTATATGTAGTTCATAGATTAGATCATAGTTCCCCAAATGAAGACTAAAGATATATTAATTTTAACCATGTCACCCTCAGATCGACCCGGTGGGAAGACAGCTTTAATGAAGGCTCTGTTAAACCTTAAAAATGGAAAGAATGAAGCAGTGGAGCACTTACTGGACATCGCAGAGAAAATGGGCCATCTGAAGAAGTTTATTAATGAACAGTATGAGAAAGGTTGTTACAAAGGTAGTGAGAATTTCCCATTTGTGGGACTAAAGGGTTATCTTATACACTTAAAAGGCACCTAATTTCTATTGTTTCATTTGTAAAATGCAGTACGTTATTATGGGCAATGATTTTTCTGTATTAAAACATATATCTCAATAATTGTATTGATTATTTTCAGGAATGAACTATCACCGAATGTTTAATGCAAGCTATGTGAGGATGGCACTCCCTGAGATTGTAGAATCAACCATGTTACCAGACTTCTAAGGTTCTGTTAACATTAATGAGGCTTGGATATTTCAATCAAATAAGGACCACTTACCATATAATTTACCCTCATTCTCATCAGATGTCTCCATCAATAGTCTGGAGCCATCTAGCGTTTCCAAATGAGCCTGTTTTCTTGTTTGACTAATTTAAAACAATTAAAAGAAAGTTGTTTAGAGGTGTGCAGCCACTATCTTAATAATTTTTTTTAGTTAAATAATAATTAGTGGAATATTGGAAATTTCAGGAGAAAATTTCCCCTGTCCCCTGAAATTCTGATGGGCAGTTTGGCCTAAAAAGGTTTTTGAAAATCACCCTTAAAACTGTGATTGCTGCAGGGCAGACAGCTCTACACATAGCCATCGAGAGACGGAGTAAGCGCTTTGCTGAGCTACTCATCCAGAAAGGAGCTGACGTCCACTTGGAGGCCTGTGGGAGCTTCTTCCAGCCTCAGGATGGAGCATGTTTTTACTTTGGTAAGTCGAGGGCTGGATGACGACTATCCTGGATTTGTGTCTTTTGCAATTATACATGAGCTTCCATGACAAAGAATGGGAAATAGGAGAACCTCAACTAGAGAACCTCCACATTGTTTTTGATACAAGTTTAAATTAGATTGTTTAAGGACCTTAAAGAAGACGCAGTAATTGTATGAGTTCATTGTTTATTGAGTCATGCCCCAAAATAAGTTTTCCTGGCACAAATTTTGAAGGTGGTTAGAACAGCACAGAATGCAATGGCATTTTAAAGAATAAAACATGAAATAGAAAGAAACAAACATGTGTCCTTCATGGCTTATGCTGGTAAGTTTGTGGCTAAAAATCCTTCTCAGTTCTGCCCCCAGTCCATGAAGGACTGAAGTCTAGACAACGTTCTCCTTTCAGCTACAGCTTCTATGTTGTCTAGTTTGCTGTGATGTGCACCAGCCTACCATGTGCAGTATTGTGCAATGTTCTTATCGGGTGTTAAAACATCTTTATGTGCAATATCGTGTGATGTTTTCTAAATGGATGCTGAATCACTTCTTTAATTCCAATATCTTAAATGTCTTCATGTGCAATATTACTACTTAGGTCAATATAAATTTTTTATTACTTAATATTACTACTGATTTTCTAATACATTTTTTTTTTAATTTAGATTTCAGGTGACCATCAAAATTTCTTCGCATTAATGTCAGTCAGTAGCTCAAACACACTAGTGTTGCAATTCTGGGACAGTGCCGTCTTTTTTTCCCAGAAATGAATGCTCTGCCAGTGAACTCCACTCTCTTCAACAAAAAATGAATACAGAATCTGTAGTGTTCTTTTTATGAACCAATCCTTTTC
>JBBJLR010093851.1:0-10272 GCA_037577145.1 Brachypetersius gabonensis | reverse complement strand
GCAGATTTTTGGACAGATGTAAACACATCAGGGTGGCGTTCGGTGCCAACAACTTATTGCAGAGAAATCTATAGACTTTGATTTCTTTACAGTATCCATTAAATTAGACCCAATCCACTGATTTCCAACAGGTGCAAATTTCCCACCTGTGGGACAAATAAAGGGTTATTTTATCTTAAAACATGCTTCACTGCCACAGTTGTGTGTAACATCCATAAAGTAAAAGAAAAAGCATAAAGATATAATATAGCGAATGACTGATCCATTAAAACGTGCCGGTCCCAGTGGATTTGACCGTTATGTGGTGCACAACACATCACTAAAGAGATGGAGATCACCAAAATAAAAACTGCAGCCAGGTTAATGAAAGTTAATGTCAGAAGCTGAAAGTGTTTACAGTGGCTTTAACAATGTTTCTGATTTTAGTCTGGCTATAGAGTCCGTAAGCCCGCAGCTGAAGAGCATTTGGCTGGAGTGGAGGTGTAATAACTCACGCTGAAGTTGGAGCACACACAGTAGATGCATTAGCTCAAAGAGCCATTTCTCCCCGCTGAGAAGTGCTGATGTAACTGATGCTCAGGCATCGTTAATCAATTTTAGCACTGGCAGAGAGTCCACAGCAAGAGGGGAAAAAATTAAGGAAAAGCCAAGCAGTCCTGAGCCTCAGGACAGAATCTAGCCCCCTGATATTTCAGACAATATGTTCAGTTTATCGATGAGGTCAGAAAGATGGCCAAGCGAACGTATAGAGCAGCAAAATGAAAAAGAATCAGATTTACAGAGTTTTCCCCCCCACTTTGTCCTGGAGTCAATCCGCAAAGACATTTGAGTCCAGATTCTGCTACTTTAGTTTTAAAACTGGTACTATGGTGCCAACAATATAAGTCAGTCACACATAGGGATGTCACGATTAAGCGATTTCACAATT
This sequence comes from Brachypetersius gabonensis, assembly GCA_037577145.1. Taxonomy (NCBI): domain Eukaryota; kingdom Metazoa; phylum Chordata; class Actinopteri; order Characiformes; family Alestidae; genus Brachypetersius; species Brachypetersius gabonensis. The sequence goes on along the minus strand of JBBJLR010093851.1, from coordinate 9,344 downwards.
AACTGCGATTTAAAATGGCAATTAATTAATTGCCCCCCCACCCATCCAAGTTTGGTGCAGTACCGCAGAACTTGTTCTGACTGGTTTAAAATGAGATTGCATTTTGTATCTAAAATCTAGTTTTTGACTACATATTTATAGATTTATTCACAAACTTGAATTTGTGTAGTAAACAGCACCGACAGAGTGAATAAAGTATGAATAAAATGGTCTGCTACCTACCATTCTGTAGTTTATTTTAAACATTTTTTCTCTCTCAATCCACCAATTTATAAAAGCGCACTGAATTAATAAAACCAAAATAAAAAAAAATAATGATCAGCAATTCACCATTATGAACATTTAACATTATTTAACAGTTCTGAGTTCTGTGTATGTCATGATCAGAGCATGAAAATGACAGGAGCATGTGGAAATTATTCTGCATCAAAAAAAAGTTTAACTAAACTGCATCAATGACCAAAAGACATTTGACATTTAAGACATGGGAATTAATAAAAAAAAGCTTTTAAAATCCACATCTGACAAGTCCACGGGAAAGGACCAGAACAACAAACAGCCGAAATAGGACAATCAGGTACTTTCAGCTAAAAGGATGAAACTCATTCTCTCAATCTCTCTCAAACGCTTTAAAACTGAAAAAAATCAAAAGGGTCTTTAAAAGAGTCTTAGTTTAAAAAAAACATTTTATTGTAGACCAGTTTAAAATTTCACAATCACAACAGGTTTTGTAAGACTTATAATTCCATTTTAAGTTTTTACACAATTCAGTTAATCCTGGATGAGCAAATGTCAAGTCCTGATTAGCTAACGCAGAGATGTCTCCTACAGTCAATACCACATACGCATTATATATATACATGCATATATGCATGTATAAACACATTACAAATCTGTAGTTATGTACGTACACAAAAGAACAGCAATCCAAAACAAAAGCCAAAAAGAGGATTCCAAAATCCTCCAATCTTGTCTAACATTATGTTGTTACTGTTAGGCTTTGTAAGATAAACTGCCCTGCAGCAGCCAATATTAACAGTTAACTGAAGCATACAAGGCTTTGAAAGAAATTCTAAAACTATTTTAAAATTAACAGAACATGTATCCACTAGTAAAGGAAATCTCCAGCTTAATCTCCATCAACTCAACCTGCAGTGGATCTCAACACCAACAAGCTCACGGACACCACTCCCCCAAACACATTCCTTCTTTTTAAACAGTGTCTAATGTTAGGTGATAGCTAGAACTCTGGGAGCTAGAACAAGCTGGGAGGGTAATGACTAGCAAATGTATCCAAGACATGAATCTATACCTTCTTTAGACTGGAAGAAACGGAACAAACTAGAAAATATACTGCTAATTCTGCTACATCAGCTAAGAGACATCTGTGCTAGCCAGCACCATGCTGAGTGATCGGAAAGCCACCATTTTTCATTATTAATGAAAGCCACCATTAAATGATGAGTTTGGGTTGTTGCTATGGACACTCAGCCAAGAACTTAAATTTTATGGAGGCTATGGTTGGTTATAAAATCAACCTGAATAGAACCATATTAGATTTGAAAATGTACATTGTTATGCTCCCAATACTGGCACATACATACACAAAAAGTAGAATCCAGAGGGATACCTGGACAATAAGCCTGTCTATGAAAAAGCCTTTGTGGCTCACCAACAAGAGTCTGACAGATGATACCAGTGTGAGGTGTGCTAAAATGTAATTGAGACTGTAGGTACATGAGAAATGGAGTCCAGCACCACTGACACTTAAAAGTTGTGGATGAGCTGAATCTGGGAAATCTCCAAAATGACTCCTGAAGGACAGCGTCTTAGCTCCTGGCAGTAAACTTATTTCTCTAATAAGTCATGACCCCCAGGCATTACACTACCCAAACACTAGGAACAGTCAATAAAGACTATGAGGGGAGACAATTAAAACATCCAAATACATTGCTGTTTAATACATGAAACAACCATGTAAAATGTAAAAAAAACAATGTTGATACCTGGGTGTCTCCCTATGCACAGATTTCAATTACTGATCAATTTCTTCAATAGGTGAGTGGATGCTAAACAGTTAATTGCAGAGAAATTGGCTTAATTTCTTTACAGCAGTAGAGCAGGGAACCAGACAAAGTCTATAACACAAATACAGTAATTTCTTTTACTACCCAATCCCACCATTGGGTTTATATAGAGTTCTGGTGGTGAAAAATCTACAGAAATGTAACTTCAGATATACACCATCCATGGTCAAATCAGCTTAGACACCTCTAAAGTGTTCTGCCAACTGCTTAGTTAATTACTCAAACAATTTTCAAAAGAAATGAATCTCCAATGAACAGTAATACTCGAGCATAATTTTCACTAAAAGTTCAACGTCACATTTCCAAATAAGTGATTTTAATAAAAATCACATGCCTTGGAAGATTTTACAAATATAGATTTTGATATAGATATGCTCAAAAACTCAAAATATGATCTCCAGATATAAGCATTACCGGTAACACAGACTTGACTTTTGCATGAATATTACTCCAGTGAGTACAATAACATTTTTCTAAAAAAAGTCCAAGCTAAATTAACACCCTTCAGTAACAAAACTAAATCAACTAGAACAGTCCAAAAACAACCCTCAGATAGATAAAACAAGATTAAAGCAAACATTAAGCGCATTTATTTTCCTTTTAAAATTCAGCTGTGTCAATATAGTTAGTAAACAAAATAAAATGTAACTAAGCTAGGACAATAGTGAAAGTGGGGTTAGCACTTAGCTCGGAACGGGAAATTAGACTTAAACGTCACATTTTAATAAAAAATAGCACTTCGTACGAGCACGGAAAAATACATGAGCTCATGTAGCACATTTAACACATCCCCTGTCCTTACCTGAGTCAATAAACACGGTGGAAAGGATCTTTTTATAAATTTTGGTGGATAAACTCCGAACCTCGTCGCGTCTCTCGACTAATGCTAACGGCAGCGGCGGGAAAACGAGAAGCCCCTGAAATAAACTGGCATGCCGAATAGCCAATCAGAGAGGCCCAATCCCGAGCCCCCGCGGCGTGATTGGACAATTGTCTTGACAGGCGAGGTAAAGTGGGTAGTACTTTGTGGAGACTCTTGTTGAAGGCAGGTGTGAAGAATCAGCAAAAATCAAGATGCTTTTGCAGCTAAAATGGTTTTAAACGATCATTTAAAACTAGACCGTGGAACCTAAAACCCCTTTCCAGTCTATGCCGTCTTTCCCCACCGTTACAGTTAAACAAAAAAAAACATCCTTGTTTAACCCATATTACTACCTTTTAATGTTCTCCAAACTGGAGACTACCTTGTGAAAGCTGTGTCCCAATACCTTCGGCCACTCTATAGACAAAATTGTTGGGACACACCTGCTTTTCAGGATTTCGCCTAGGCCTCTTACTTCCAGTGAAGGGCAATGTTGTGGTTCTTTGTGGAGGCAGGTGTGTGTAATCAAGAAACTAGTTGTGGTACCTAAGACTCTTCCAGTCTTTATCATCTTTCTCTGCTGTTACAGTTAGACCAAATAAAAAATATCCTTGTTTTAACCATAACCTTGTTTGTTACTTACACATTTCTGCCTTTGTAAGGCTCTATAAGAGACCCCACAGGTCTTTAATATATGTGGACAAAAGTATTGGGACACACCTCTTATTGATTGAATTCCGATGGTCCCTTATTGTCCAGTAAAGGGCTTGAGCATACCATGACATTTTAAACAGTGCCATGCTTCCAACTTTGTGGACACAGTTTGGGGAAGAACCTTTTCAAGAAACCCATCATTCAGGCTGTATTTGGGATTGTCGAGACTTTGTTTAACCAGTTTCAGAAGCTTTTGGCCTAAACCAACTAAACCCATTGATGGTGGAAGGACACATGCAGGGAGTCATGAGGCAAAACAGTCCCCAAAGAAAACTGGCTTAGTTCAAACTGTCACTATTTTACCATCATCAGCACTCTACATAAACACTTAGAGACACGCGGGTTCACTGGTGGGTTTGGTTAGTAAATAAAATGCCTATATTTGTGTTGTAGACATGTCACATGGTTCCATTTACCAACACTGTAAAGGAATCAGAAGAGGTACATTTCTGTACAATAAACCACCCATCCATCTTCTCATCTATCCATACATATGTATCATCCATCTGTCCACCCACCCTCCATCCATTTATCCATCTGTCTACCCATACATCCATTCATTCACCCATCCAACAATCATCATCCATCCATTCATCCATTCATCCATCAATCCATCCACGCATCCATCCATTCATCCATCCATCCATCCATCCATCCATCCACCCACCCATCTATATATCCATCAACCATCATTCATCTGCCCATCCATCCATCCATCCATCCACCCACCCACCCGTCTATATATCCATCAACCATCATCCATCCATCCATCTATCCATCCATCCATCCATCCATCCATCCATCCATCCATCCATCCTTCCATCCATCCATCCATCCATCCATCCATCTGCCTATCTGTCCATCTAGCCATCCATCCATTCATCCATCCAGCCAGGCACATCATAACATCCGGGTCAAGTTTCATGTTTTGTAAATAAGGATTCTTTACAGACCGCACTCAAACATTTTCTAAAGTCTGTTAGTCCTCCATGCCTCTGTATTGGACTGTATACGCATGCTTTGTTCACATTTCCACACACTGAGTTCCACTAGAAACAACCAAATCAGCAGTGATGGTGTAACTGTGGCCTGTTCACAATTCTGTTTTTAATCTGAATTCACTTCCAGAGATGTAAACCCACAATAATTCACATTACGACTGCAGAGGTGTAGCAGAAGGGCAAAATGAGCAGAAGGATTTAAAAAATATATAATAAAATAATTGGCAGTTCCAGAGAGACCGTTTAAATCCCCTTTAAGGTTCCCGAACAGGCTCTACTATTTGTTCGATTTTTCTTAGAGGGTCCAGAACAGGTTCTACTATGCTCTTATAAGGTTCTACTGCCGTTTAAAGGTTCTATTCTGCACAGGTTCTACTGAAAATGTTATACTCTCTCAAAAACTGGTTCTATCACATGGTACACTCCAAAAAAAGGTTTCATAATCCAACATACTCTCTTAGAAGCCTCACATAAGGGTTCTGTCGCTCCATACAATATGTTAAAGTCTCTTTACAAGTTAAATACAAATCTACTTTATTTAAACTGTTCTAATTTGTTCTATTACTCAATACACTTTTAAAGGTTCCCAAAAAATTCCAGGTTCTATTATCAAATATCCGCTCCAAAAATGCTGTATTATGAAACATATGCTATAACAAAAAGGTGTTAATATCACATATGTCTCCAAAAAAATCCATTATCAAACATGTGCACCAAAAAGCGTTCTACTATCATATATTCACTCCACAAAAGGTTCTAGTATCAAACATATGCTCCCAAAAAGGTTCTATTATCAAACATACACTTCAAAAAAAGATACCATTATCAAACAAAAGCTCCAAAAATGGTCTATTACTGAAACTATGTTTCAAAAAATGTTAAGATACTCCAAAGAAGGTTCCACTATCAAGCAAACAGGCTCTATTTTCTGACATGCTCTCCAAAAAGCTTATATTATCAAACATACATTCTAAAAGGGTCTATTATCAAACAAAGACACCAAAAAAAGATGTTATCAAACAAATGATTCAAAAAGTTTCTATTAACACTATGTTCCAACAAATCAAAAATACCCCAAATAAGATTCTACTGTCAAACATAGACTCCAAAAAAGGTTATATTCTCTACCACATGGACTAAAAAGATACTTTTATCAAACAAATGCTCCAAAAAGGTTCAATTACCAGACATATGTTCCAAAATATTCACGCCAAAAACATTCAAACATACACTCTGAAAATATCCAATCATCAAACACACACTCCAAAAAATCGAATCCTCGAAAAAATGATCCAGTCTCTTATCAGTTTCCAAGGTTTTACTATGTAATGTACACTATTAAAAGGTTCTAAAAAAATTATATTATCCATTTTGGAGTGATGCTATAGGAGGACCGTTTAGGGTTCTCTATAAGACTCTTTCAATGAAGAAAATAAAATGTATGTAAGCAAGTATGAGTGTTTTTAAGGTCTTTTATAAAGCATTTTGCCATTAATATACACTTGTGCAAGTCAAGTAGGAGTGTGTGTCGCCGACGTTGAGGCGAATAAGCTGCTAGTCCAGTCTTTGGCAGGTTGGAGACTCTTTAGGTTTGGATATCGAGATGAAGGTGACCTTTCAGTATTAATAAACTGCCTTTAAAACTTCCATATTATCCAATATTATCCCATTCTAACCAGCAAAACAGGTATTTTACCACATTTACAGGTGTGATGTTGAGCTAGTGCTGCTCTATGAAGGAGAAATGAGCATTTTAATTAGACGACGTCTGTCTAGGCTGGTATTATTAGTGATGAGGAGAGATTAAAAGGGTAATAAACAGCTGCACTGATGCTATTTAGAGAAATAATAATAAACATATGTACAGCTGCAGGATCCTGATCTAGCAGGGTAAACACACACACACACACACAGCCAGGTTTTAAATGGGATTTCAGCCACTCAGAGGAGGTATAGCAGCTTTAACATGGACTCAAGACTGGAAAACACATGCAGAAAAGAAAAAGAGAAACACAGCAGAGCCCTAAAGTCACCTCAGTTTACACCAATGAATGGAAAAAAAATAAAAATGGGGGGGAAAAGAATAAATATCTTACCGTCTCTCTATAGGCAAAGTTAAGGATGTCCCACAAGCGAAATATGCCTTAACCAACACACCAGGACAGGACTAATAATAATAATAATAATAATAATAATAATAATAATAATAATAATAATAATAAAAAACTAAAAAGAACCAAACCAAAGAAAAAACAGTTTTATTCTCCTTGCAAAAGGGAAAAAATATTCAGAAACGATAGAAAACGAAACGTTTATTGCAAACGAAAGACATAGAGAAAGAAAAGAAAAGCACAAACAAGAAAAAAAAAGGAGAGATCAAATAAAAAATAAAAAAGGCGTCTCGTGCCTGTCTGGCTGCTGGCAGGATCCTAAGACCGCGACATCACTCTGTGTGTGAGAGTGTGCGTGTGCGTGTGAGAGAGAGAGGGAGAGAGAGAAAGAGAGAGCGAGAGAGGGAGAGAGAGACTCGAACATGTGGAGGGTGAAGATGAAGGTGGAGATGAAGGTTTTTAAAGGAAGGAAAATAGTGCAGGCTCGTGCATTTATACGCGACCGAATAACACACGCGCTGGAAACACTCCGCGTTTCATCCATTCAACACACACAAACAGACACACGCGCGGAGGCATACTCCTCCACACTGACTCTCTCTGCCACGCCATTGGCTCGTCCCGCCCACCGCAGCAGCCTTGTCTGCGTCCTATTGGCCCTTTTATCCGTCCGTCAAAGCCACCGCCACGAATCCCCGCCCCCGCCCGGGGAGGTGAAATAGTTAAATGGTGAAACGCTGGCAAGGACGGTCAAGGAATCGAAATGAGGCGTTAAGAGCCCCTTTCTGCTTTCTTTTTCTCTGTTCTCATCTCCTTCTTTACTCCTTTCTCTCTTCCCTCAGTCCTGTCTTTCTTTTCCTGGTTATTTTCCTCCCCGAGACAGTGGGGCTGCATTGTTGTAGCGTTTAAATGCCAAAGCCACGTGCTCTGCCTTTCTCTCTCGCCCTCTCTCTCACTCTAACTAGCTGTCTCTCTCACTCTAACTAGCTGTCTCTCTCTTCCTCTCTGTCTTTTCTTTCTCTAGCTAGTTGTCTCTTTTACTATAGCATTCTTTCTCTCTTTAGCTAGCTGTCTCGTTCTCCGTCGCTCTCTCTCTTTCTCTAACTAGCTGTCTCTCCCTCGCTCTAGCCCTCTCTGTATTTCTCTTTATCTACCTAGCTGTCTCTCTCCCCCTCTTTTCACATTCTCCCTTTAGCTCTCTCTATCGCTCCTTCTCTCTCTCCCTCTCTGCCTCTTTCGCTCTCTACCTCTGTTTTTCTGTTTCTCTAGCTAGCTGTTAATCTCTCTCTCTCACTTTCTGTCTGCCTCCCTCCATCTCTCTCCCTCTCTCTAGTTATCTCTCCCTATCTGTCTCTCTCTCTAGCTACCTATCTCTTCATCACTCCCTCGCCCATTCTCTCTGTCTCTCTCTAGCTCTCTCCCTGTCTTCCTCTTCCTCTCTCCCTCGCCCACCTCTCGATCTCTCCCTCTTTTTCTGTCTCCCCCTCTTTCTCTCCACCATGGTGACTTATCCTTCACATCTGTGTGAACATTAGGAACAGGGTGATGATCTGCAAGCACTTCTGCTGCATATGCAGTAAAAGCACATCTGACCGTGCGGTTTAATGACCTGCAGTAACTCAACCTTCATACACACATGGACACTCTGGGGGGTTATGAGTGGTCCATATGTAGTAAAACAGTGTTTATATTGATGCTTCACTGACCAGGCGGTCACAAGATCATGAACGACGTCCTAATTCTGTAAAAAAACAAAACAAAAAACAAGTGGATTCCTTACAGCTATACACTGTGGGTGAGAGAGAGAGAAAAGGAGTGTGGGAAAGAAAGAGAGAAGTCAATAAAAAGATGAGTGAATGAAAGAAGAGAGAGAAGGAAAGAAAAGGAGACAGGCAGGAGCAAAGAGAAAGAGGTAAAGGGAGAGAGATAGGGAGCAAGAGAAGGAGAAAGAGAGAAGGAAAGAGAGAGAGAGAAAGACAGGGAAGGGGAGAGAGATGGGGAGCAAGAGAAGGAAAGAGAGAGAGAGAGAGAGAGAGATAGGGAGCAAGAGAAGGAAAGAGAGAGAAAGAGAGAGAGAGAGAGAGAGAGAGATAGGGAGCAAGAGAAGGAAAGAGAGAGAGAGAGAGAATGAAAACAAGAGTTTGGGAGAGAGAGGGAGCAAGAGAAGAAGAAAGAGAAGGAACGAGAGGGAAGGAAAGGGATATTCTCTGCTTTGCTGAATGGGTGAGTGTAGGAGTGCATGGTGGTGACGCTGTGGTCCTTTTTCTGAGCTGTTGAGGGCAGTGTGTGTGCCGCAGTGGAGCCTTTCGCTGCTGGTATTTAGAGCTTTTGAAGTGATTTCAGGTTTTGTGGTTCAGAGAGAAAATGAAGTGTGTCCCCTGTTTGCCACTTTGTTCCCCCACTGAGGTGATTTCAGCTCCATGGACAGACACAAACTGACCATTATTTCACCCCTGGAACTGCAGCACTAACTACCAGAACTACAGTCATCATACTTCAGAACTACAGTCCATCGTACTTCAGAACTACAGTCCATCGTACTTCAGAACTACAGTCCATCATACTTCAG
>JBBJLR010093830.1:0-10272 GCA_037577145.1 Brachypetersius gabonensis | reverse complement strand
CTACTGCGTTACAGCAAAAAGTAATACGTTACTGTAATACATTACTTTTGTAACGCATTACTCCCAACACTGTCCATTACTGGGGTGGGACGAGTCCTTTAATGTCCAAGGAGGGGTGACTCAGGCTCAAAGCTGCCCATGATGGCAATCAATCGGTGGCATTAGCATGTCACCAGCCGCTCTGTTACAAACTTTGATTCATACACCAGGTTTACAATCTGCATCTCAAATCCAGCTAAGCTCTCTCCTACACCTAGTAGTTTATTCAAGTGTACTACAAGTAAACTTATTTTATACTAAAACGGAGGAAGTATACTTGAAGTTTACTGTTTATATACTATATTTTAAATACTTCAGAATAGTGAAGCATACTTGACTTATTCAGACACGTATAAAGAAAGTATATAAAGTATACTTTTGTAAAATTAAAAATGTTCCAATTTACTCTGAAGAAGAATTAAATGAGTATATTTTCTAGTAATTTACAAGTACACAGTCCATACACTCGCTGTACTTATGCTCAAACATACTTAAAATGAATTTCAAGTATACTACTTTTTGCTAAGGGTAGTCATGGGGTTGGTCAACCTTTGTCATCCTCACTTGGATGTTTTTCACAGTCCTTTGTAGAGCATTTAGAGGGAAGGTCAGTGTGCTTAGAAATATTGCCATAGCCTCTTTGATGATATTCTAGGTGGTGTCTACCATTGCCATCACTGGTTGTGGTGGTGAGAGTAGTTAGCGTTCTCGTTTGGGCGATCACAGACTGGGGTCATATTACAGACAGGGGTCAGAACCACCCAGAACCACCCAGAACCTTGGTTAAACACAGGTCCTCCACAAGCAGGTCAGATGTGTGTGCTTGGTACAAGGTGAGGTGAAGCCTGTTGCTGTAAAATGACTCCTGTGTTTTTAAAGGACGGCGTGGTCTTTCTGTGATGTGGGTGAGGCACTAAAGATAATCTTTAAACAGCTAGACTGGCTTTACTGGGTGGATCTTCCACACAAAGTTAATCCATTTAGCTGCTCTCAACACCTCTCAACATCGCGCCACCTGCTTAAAGTGAAAGCAGTTTCAGCCGCAGAGGGACTGTGACCTTTGATAATGAGTTTTCAGTTCAAGCAGAACAGCTTCTCCTCCTGAAGCTATTTTTCCTGGACAGTAACACATGTCCTGGTCCAACCTGTTTAACAGAAGCTAGAGTCACATTAAAATTAGACCTGGGTGTGGCAGGTGAACTCTGCAGCAGGCAGTATTTATGAGGTGGTCACTTGTTTAAACCAACCCTTTTAACACTTTTAGGTCACCACTCAGACTCTGTGAGAACTTCCGAGGATCTCTTAAACAAAACAACTAACGAAGGACAAAGTAAGTATTATTTATACACTCCCATCTCTATAAGCAGGGGTTGAGATAATTTTTCGCTGTAGTACTCTGAGTAGCTTCATTAATAATTCGGTATGCACCCAATTAGATTTTTTTACCGTACTGTGGGCGCGCATAGATAGATTAGTGCCAAATGGTGCTGAATTTGAAAACTGACTTTTAACCTAAATTAAATAAAAAAAAATTTAATTAAATTACGGGTCTAGTCACACACGGGATTCTAGTATGATGGGTGTGTCTGCTCTCTCGCCACTAACTTTTCGAAATGAGGAAGGCATGCTGGCAGAGCCACTCGGGCGAGTTTCTGAGTTCAGCCTGCTTCTGTTTTTGTGGCTGTCAAGTGAAAAACAGCATCTCGCTCAGATCTGTGGAACAGGGACAGATCTCTCTCTGGACTGGAGAACGGTTCTCGTACTGTGAGGCCGTTATTACATCACCAACTGTTCCTCAATGTTCCCACTCTTCATTTCATCTTGGAAAGAAATGAAAATACACCTGATGACAATCCTTTGCTCTCTACCACCAAATTTAAAATAAAATAAAGAAACATTTAGATAAGGTTTTTAATTCTAAATTAAGATGTGGATATGTGTAACCTCTGGATTGCTTTGATTATGAATGATGAGAATATGTAAAAGCACATGCTCTTGTAAGTGGTGGTAACTGCAGACAGGCAGTGACAAAGAAACTCATGGTTATTAGACATAAGTGTTGGTTTCTAATTAAAGTAGAACCCATTGAAGTGCACAGGTATTCCTCCTCAAGATGTCGCTGTTTTCATTTTTCCATAAGATTTCATGGTTCTATATTTGTCAGATGCCTAGTTACACAAACACAACCTGTAATGAAAAATATCCTGATCTAAACTTTTTAAAAATGATCCATGTTCCATTAATCTGCTCTACCCTTCTCCTGTTCAGAGCATCACTCTGAGAAAGCAAGTTCTTCAAGACACCCTGGTGGTCATCACTGGCCCTTCAGCCAATCAGTGTGTCCAATTATTCGGCAAGGCGGTGATTGGAAGTGCAGCACAGTGTCAAAATAAGAGTCCCACCCAGCCATCCCTGTTTGATCTTCTCTAATAATTCATAGCCCATTTTTTGTTTGACCACAGGTTGGAATCAAGTACCAACAGGACAGAAATTAAAGACAAAATGTCTTCGAATAACGAAGGTGAGTTTAACAGCCCTGTTCTCCTGTTTCCTGGTTACAGCCAATTTTCTTTTTCTGAAGGTGTGAGGCTGCGGCACAAAATGATCTAAATTTTAAGGTTCCTCCCACAATAAAGTTTCAGCACCTTGTAAGAAAACCCACAGCCATATTTTATGCTTCACCATAAACTACTTATCCATTTCTTAGTAACAGCCATAATTTACATTTATTTTTTTCCTTAGCTGTTCTGACCTCTAGTCTCCTGTGTGTCAGTCAGGACACGACACAAGAATATCAAAAGTTACTTTCGTAGCAACTGAGGCTAGGAACTCCAGGGCCTTCTGATAATGTTTAGACCTGATTACAAGCTTCTCTTAGAGATTAAACAATACACTGATCTGCTACAACTTCTCCACATGGTGCTGGAGTTCAGCCTCTGGGGTGACAACCCTAAAAAAGAGACCTTCCTGTTTATGGCCTGGGCACCCCAGAACGTCTGTGTAGCCCCATAAGGACAAACCAAATCTTGTCCTGACCTCCATGGGGTCTTCAGATCGTATGGACACCAGTACATGGGCCATGTCAAATCCCATGAGGATTTGAGGCTGTGCTGTGTGTAAAGACAGAAGAGATCCTTATCCTTATCCTTATCCAATCCTTATGCATCTTCTCACATGGAACTTAGATCATGAGAATGCTTTAAGTTTACTGGTGTGCAACATCATAAGTAGTAAGGTTCCACAAAATTGTGTCTATATCTGGGAGGGTACGATACAAGATAATGGCATAAGAAACTAGATTGGCTGGATCTAGATTGGAGTGACCGTATGTTCCTCCCCATTGTTATCTAATGAGGGGGGAGGGCTCATGGGGGCTTGAGGTGCAGAACCTGGATGCAGAGCAGCATTATGCCTGCTTTCACAGTCTGTGCACTTCACAGAGACCTTACAAGATTACTGTGGGACACGCAGCACTTCTGTTCTCCCTGAAAATGGTCCTTCTTTCCTCAGCAGTCTTCCCTCTAAATGGTCTGCATTTGCTCAGCAGATGTGGTTTATTGTGAATGGGACATTTTTTCTCTGGTCCATCAGGCTTTTTCCCAGCTCAGTTCAGAGCTGGGTCCTCATCTGAAGAGATATCGCTCTTGTGAACACATTTTACTCCCTTAATTTCTTGAGGCTGATTCGTCTGACTTTGAGACGTTGTTATTGTTATATGGAAGGACGAAACTAAGTTCATGTCTTCTCCATGTTTTATGACCGTTGAAACTGGCAAAATCGAATGGAGGAAAATTCTTCTTTGAATTTTACACCCACAGAGAGACATTTTTCTTGAATCCCATGAGGACGTTCCTCCACTATGTGCCCACTGCCTCTGGCACTGTCCAGGTACATCAGTTCTGTGAGGTACAATTTTTCTCTGGCACCGTGGAGCTCCATAAGAAGATGGACCCTCAGCTTCCCATTCTCATTGGCTGATATTCTAGGGGATTAATCATGGCTTCGAAGGAGAGACATTTTCATTACCTCGGGTGCAGCAAAACACTCCTAGAGGCGTTCTCCTGACCCTAACCCTTTCGTAGAGCTACGTCGAGGCTTCCAACGTAAACAGGATGCATCCATTTGAAACAAACCACTCTTCAGAATTAACATATCAGTGGCTGTGAGTCTGAAGCCTGATGTGGCATTGTTGAATGAATTACTACAACATCAAACTTCTAGAGGCTTGTACTCACCAAGGCACTAAGTTTGAGGTGCTCTATTTCAACTTACACCCCAACTGCCACCAGTTATTTAGTATATATGGAACATTCTGTCCTGCTGCAATTATTTGCTCAATTATTATTAAATGTTCTGTGAAGGAAATGACTGAGAGGATCAGGTGCTCATAACCAGTTACTAATGCCATTCAAACAGTGTAGCTAACAGCAGATACGCCTGTCTGGAGATCACCTGACTAACAGCAAGCCTGGATCCTTTTAGATCTTCGCATTGTGCTGCTGGGAAAGACTGGAGTGGGAAAGAGTTCAACAGGAAACTTCATCCTGGACTCAGAAGAGTTTTCTGTGGACTTCTCTCCAGTTTCTGTAACCAGGACCTGTGAAATACATGAAGTTAAACTAGGAGACAGAAAGATCTCACTGACTGACACTCCAGGGATCTTCAACACTTCACTGACTGAAGAAGAGCTGAAGAAGGAAATAGAGCGCTGTGTGAAACTGTCTTCTCCTGGTCCTCATGTGTTCCTGCTGGTCATTAAACTGGGGGTAAGATTCACAGAAGAGGAGAGAAATGCTGTGAAGTGGATTCAGGAGAAGAAGCTCTGAAGAAATTCACACTGGTGATCTTTCCTCAGAAATATTTTATTCTCAACAAAAGAAAACTTGGTGAAAATCTTGGTGAAGATCAATGGTGAACAGTTCTATAGTGATGCTCTATACCAGGAGGCTCAGGAAAAGATGGAGCATGAGATACAAGACAGAATGAAGACTGAGAGAAGGAACATTTCTGTGGTGCATATAATATATGCCTTAATTGGCTTCGCTGGTTTCATGTTTTTCTTTTCCATCACAGCCTTCACCGTCACCACAGGTTGTTATTTAATGGACGGTACCAAGATGGGTAGCAGTGAAGACCAAATGATGATGGAAAACATTTTGCATTCAATATAAAAGAGATCATTTGCTTCACTGTTATTGCTGTTTCAGGTTTAATGACATGTTGCCTGAGAAAAAGGCTTGGACACAGAGGACAGCAGTGGACAGGGCTTTACTTGTTATATGTAGTTGGAGGCTTCGTTGTCATCATGATAGCATTTTGTTAAAAGACAGACTGTGTTTTTTAAGCTGTGCTCTACCGCTACAAGAGACCAGTTCATTAACGGATGGTGATTTGCTCATTTTTCTGATGCATCAATGAGTTGGTTAATAATAATTAAGATAAAGAAAAAAATGACCTGCTGGCTTTTCCTTAAACAGCATTATCTTCTCATGCAAATCAGCTAGACTTGTATCCTCGTGTATTTTTTCAATTTACACAGATTTACACAGATATGCACATCTTCTATACATTATAATCAAACCATGTCCATAACAGGGTTTTGAATCACTTTGCCTTAAAGAACGCTATATATCCCAGCATGTTTTGTGACTGGAAGAGCAGATTTTTACTGTAACTCAGATCTTCGGCTCTGTTCATATGGATTTTTTTTTATATCACACACTGCTAGTGTACAATACACAGTTAGTCTACATCACACACTTTTTAGCATGTTAATGAATACTGGCTTTTCCACAGTACAGGCTTTTTTAGGAGCCATAAACTCTGTCAAATGTGATATAAATACACATTTTTAAAACATAGTAAACCTGTTTCTCATGAACTTAACCTTTATTTTTGTTATATTTTGATATATTTTAGATCACACTCTGCAGCGTTGCCAGGCGGTGCCAACAGGTTCAAACCAAACTCTATCTGTCAACATTGATGATCACGAGTCGGTTCTTTGACTAAATTTGGGCACAGACAGATTATTACTAGACTCAACACAGACAATAAAATGTCTGACTGTGTTTTCCTCAGAAAACCACGTGCCTGCATTACTGTACCTGCCGCTTTGGCCCCTGATGCAGTGTTTGGTTGCGCCGCACTAATTTCTCTGTGTAGAACGGTGCGTCGCATTCGTTCCGCTTTTGCTGCTCGAGTGTAAAATAAGTAATAAAATGGATTTTTATGAGAAAAACATCGTCCTGAACTGTAAATTCAAATTAATCAATAATATCGATTAAATCTCCCAACTCTAACAGTTAGTCTACATTACAGACAGTTAGGCTTCATCACACACTGCTAGTGTATATTTCATACAGTTAATCTACATCAGACAGTTTACATCACTCACTGCTAGTGTACATTACACACATTACTGATTTTCTGCATCATTCGTTGACAGATATTCACTTTCGCCTAGTTGTAGGCCCAGAGGGGAAAAATAAGATAAAGCAAAAAAGCTCATTAAAAAATCTATTCAGGAGCTACACATACAGCTAAAATGCACCACACACAGCTAGCCTACATTGCAAAAGGCTAGTCATCATCACACACTGCTAGGTTACTCTGGTGATGTTCTGATTGACCAGCTAACATTTGCATGTAAAGCATTCAGTAGACACTTTTATCCAAAGAGACTTCCATTCCCTACCTACAGGGGACAGTCTCTCTCTGGAGCAACTTGGGGTGAAGGGTCTTGCTCAGGAACCCAGCGGTGGTGCTGAAGGTAGGATTTGAACCTCTTGTTCCAGAGGAAAGAATCCTACCCACTGCGCGGCTAATTTTGTATCTACATTCCTGGCTGCAGTAGTAGTTCCAGTCCTGATCTTATAATTAATGGTATAGCAAAGACTGAGTAACACCTTTTTCAATAAATAAACACTTTCTGCAGATGCTGACATCCGGATTGTGCTGCTGGGTAAGAGTGGATCAGGAAAGAGCTCAACTGGAAACACCATCTTTGGAAGAAGCATACTGAGAGTGGAATACTCTTCTCAATCTACCACCAGACAAAGTCAGAGAGTTTTCGGAGATGTGGAGGGAAGAAGAATCTCAGTGATTGACACTCCAGGTAGTTTTGATACAAGCAGGTCTGAGTATGAAATAAAAGCTTATGTGGAAGAAGCCTTGAATCTTGCTGCTCCTGGTGCCCATGTGTTCCTGCTCGTGATCAGGCTGGACGTGAGATTCACAGACGAGGAGAAAAATGCTGTGCTGTGGCTTGAGAAGAACTTTGGAGAACAGATCCGAAGGCACATAATTGTTCTGTTCACTCACGGAAGTGAATTAGAAACACGAGGTAAAACAATTAAAGAATATCTAGAACAAGGGCCAGAGCTGAGAAAGGTAGTTGCCCGTATGGCTGCATATCATGTTTTTGAAAACAGTAACAATGATCGGGCTCAAGTCACAGAGCTACTGGAGAAGATTGAAGATGTGAGGGGACATCATTTTAACCGGTTTTACACCAGAGAAATGTACGACAAGGTGCAACAATCCATGGCAGTAGCTGAGGGAGTGTTGTTTGTAGGGGTCGTAGCAGCAGCAGCTTTTTTACTCATCAAGCTCATGCAGGTCTGGAGATAAAAAGTCTGAGAAATGCAATGAACACGTACACCCTGAAATAACATGCAGTGTACATAGAATGAGAAATCTAAACATCATCAAAGGCTACTATAAATTATAAACCCATAAGCATCAATTTTAGAGTAATAATAATAATAATAATCTTTTAGTCTGCTTAAACATTTTCAATCACATTATTAAACTGATCTTGAAATTCTCAGGTTCTATTTTTTTACCATTGTCCGGATATACCATTAAATCTAATCAAAGATAGTAAATGTAAATCTTTTCTTACTGAATTTCAAACTGAAATCTCTCTTAGAACTACTATAAAGTATGAAAACTTTAAATATATTTACAGTTTTAATAAGGATAACATACTCCTAATGTGTGTATTTTATTATTGAATAAATGAACTGAAAATATGAAATAGATTTCTTTGCATAACTTAGATATGAAATAGATAACAGAACTCTGCTACTGTTTTTATTCCTTTGTTTTTAATCTCAGTGGGTAGAAAAATGAGTCTCAACAGTTGTATTACATATAATTGGGTTTCATGCTTTAGCACAATGAACTTTGTGAAGATTTAAAAGTGAATAACATTCTTATGAATAAAATTAAACTGCAAAACAAGGTATTTTTTTAATCTCTAAGTGTGAATCACAGAAGAAAACTCTTCTTGCAAAGGAAGAGTGGTGTAAGAAGCTTATTGGTGGTTATAGGAAGCGACTGATTTTAGTGATTTTTTCCAAAGGGTGTGCAAACAAATAATAAGTTAAGGGTGCCAATAATTTTGTCCAGCCCATTTTTGGAGTTTTGTGTGACATTATGTCAAATTTGCTTTTTTTCCTCCTGTTTTTGTTTTGTTCCAATACACACAAAGAGAATAAACATGTGTTTAGCAAAACATGTGTTAATGCAATACTTTTCTGTGAGAAATACATGATTTTCTGAAAAAATTCAGTGATGCCAACAATTTTGCCCATGACTGTAGATCATCACATAGATTCACACATGTAACAAACATCACCTCATATAACCCTTCATTACAGTTTTCAGTTTCAGTTTCCACATACTCTAGTTACTTCAAGTTTTAAGTTTATTTATAATATCATACACAGGTCATTCAATGTGCTTTACAGAATAGAAAATAAAAGAAATATATTAAGAGAAATAAAAGAATACATAAAAGTGCTAGGAAGGCAGAGGAGAATAGTGCTGTTTTAGCAGCGGTGCAGATCTGATAGTAATGGGCAGTTTGTTCCAGCAGCTGCTGCATAACGACTGAACACCATTTCACCAGGTCTGCCTTCAGATCTTCTCACCACTAGCTGTGCAGCTCCTGCAGTTCTAAGAGACCTACCAGGAATATATACTTCAAGCATATCAGAGATGTACGTAGGACTCAAACCATTGAGTG
This sequence comes from Brachypetersius gabonensis, assembly GCA_037577145.1. Taxonomy (NCBI): domain Eukaryota; kingdom Metazoa; phylum Chordata; class Actinopteri; order Characiformes; family Alestidae; genus Brachypetersius; species Brachypetersius gabonensis. The sequence continues at coordinate 1,199 of JBBJLR010093830.1, read as the reverse complement.
ACTTGTACACAATAAGTAACGTTTTGAAGTCAATTCTGTACTGAACTGGGAGCCAGTGCAGGGACCTGAGGATGGGAGAAATGTTTTCTTTTCTTGGTTTTGGTTAGAACTCTGGCAGCAGCATTTTGAATGAGCTGGAGTCTAATGGACTTGTTGGAAATCCCATTGAGGAGAGCATTACAATAGTCAACCCTGCATAAAATAAAGGCATGGATCAGTTTCTGTGTCCAGATTTTGGGCACAAAATCTCTAACTTTAGCTTTTCAGGTGTTTTGGGGTGCCAGAATGCTGACTTTGTGACAGTTGTGATGTGATACAAACAATTCACAGTATAAAATAAGATTTTAAATAAAATATTTTACTTGACCCCACTCAGGAAGAGCTTAAAAGCAAGAAGCTGAAATATTATACAGTTAAAAATCCTCTCTCATAAAACCAGTGAATTGAAGTGCATTTTAATTTTCTGAGCGAAGTGCCTGAACACAGTGCGTTCAGAACAAGGGCTTTAAAAGTGCTGAGAGATAAACAACATTTTCTGTAGGCCTTTAACAGAATAGTGTATTAAACAGAGACTGGCAGCCCATATATTAACTGGAATCACTGGAAATCCTGCCTTTTCAGAAACACACACAGCTTTGGGGGGGCTCGAAGGGTCTCTCCTCTTCTGGGCTCCATTGGGATTAGGGCTGAAACGATTATTCGAGTAACTCAAATGATTCGATTACAAAAAATGTATTTGCCTCCAGGCTTTGTTTATTTCGTCACCAAAGTCCACCTGCAGGGGGCGCATGTGACCCGGGGAACATGCTATTTTTGCTGCAGGGAGTAGAGGTTTTTTGGCACCAAAGAAGAGCACACAGCTCAGAACAGGAGATATGAAGTAAACCCCTGCTGGACTATTTTTTTAATTCCGCTCCCACGGAATTTCTGATGATTCCCGCCCGCTCTCCCCCGCTTTCCCGGTCATATATTAAAATATATTTTTAAAGTTAAAAAACGATTACTGTTCTGTTATTGTAAGTTAGTGGCTCACACTGGCTGTGAAAAACGAAGAGAGCCGCAAAAAGCAGCTGGAGACCAGCTGGACCTCCTCATTCCTGTGGTGGAGGGAAAACGTGCCAGATATTGCCAACAAGAAAAAATAGGGCGGCAATATTGTTTTTTAATCTGTAGCAGAAAAGTCTTAAAGTGCATCAATT
>JBBJLR010093809.1:0-10273 GCA_037577145.1 Brachypetersius gabonensis | reverse complement strand
GTGTGTGTGTGTGTGTGTGTGTGTGTGTGTGTGTGTGTGTGTGTGTGTGTGTGTTTGTATGTGTGTGTGTGTGTGTGCTAAACAAAGAGCATCAGGCACAGACGTCTTTCCCACATTTGAGGTGAGAGATGAGCAGAAATGAACATGTTTCCTTCCTTGTGCACACACAAGCCCTTTAATAAATTTAGTGAGAGCAGGGTCAGCTCTGGGACAGCCTTATCAAAGTCCATTAAAAGCCACTTATTTGCAAATGGGAAAAGTAAGCTCATTTTCGCAGAGGAAGCACAGTTTAAGTGTATGCACTGCATGATCTGATTACCCACTGCTGTGCCTTGCTTAAACTCTTACGACAAATGAGACAGCTCTGAGACAAGATGGGGTGAACATCTCACTCAGCCTATACAGAGAAGCAATTGAGAGGACCTACTGTAAAACCTTACAAAAAAGTTTCTCCAGGATCAATGTGGTCAAAAAAATCGATTCTCAGATACTAAAATTTAGTATTGCGTTCGATATCTTTTAGCTCTGGTATTGATGATTAGCAGACTACAACAATTTTCAACAGGCATTGCAGTGGGCAGCCCCTCACCCGACTACATGGAGGACCCAATGTTTACACAACCGCCGGCTCGGGAGTCATTTAAAGGTACGTGCCACTTTTTTTTTCCTCTGTAGAGAGCCGGGGGAGCTTTTGGGCTTTTTGGGCTTTGGAGGCCCGAGGCGCTCCCCCTGGTTCTCTTCGGAGAGAAAAAAAATGGCACGCACTTATAAAGTCCTGAGCCGACATGTTGCTCCATAACTCAGTGGGGAAATTTTACACGGGCCCTCAGCTCCCCCAGACCTATCAAATGTGACCAGTGATGAAGCTCTCCCCCCGCAGAACCGGTGCACAGACATTCTGAGCCGCGTTACTCCGCGTGGCGAGCACCCACCCCCCTAGCCAACATAGTGCACCTTTAAATGCGCTGCCAAGTTCGAAGCCGGCTAGAACGCACCATTCTCCGTATAGAACTGGCGCAACAGTCCCGTGAGCACACTTTAAATTATTTATTAAAAAGTTTTTTTTCTCCCCCTGTAGTATCGAAAAAAGTACAGATTTATGTAGTTGGATCACTTAAAAAACACTCATACATCACAAGTGACAAACGTACCTGTTCTGGCCACCTGTGGAAGAAAACAACTGTTTATAACATAGTTATACTGATGTAATGAGTCTGCAGCAATAGGCCATTTTACATATTATATATTATTTGCCATTATTTTCCTGCTCAGGAGTTTAGAAAGTTTAGTTTTTTTCCTTATGATATGTATGGTTTCAGTTTCTCAGAATGGTCATAATGGTCATAATTCCATTTTATAGTCATATGCTTAAGAATTAAACTCTGTTTGTCGTACTGTGCCTTTAATACTAATACGTGTAACCTATCTCGCTCTAATTGGCTGTTCTGTATTGTCTATCATTCTAAAAGCAGCCTGGACTGAAACAGTGGTTATAACGTTATTGTGATGAGGCAGAGATAAACTGGCCAACACTGTTTTTAGGAACATCACGACTGTTTGTGGAACTACTTTAACATATATGGAGTAGAGAGTGAGTACTGAGATTTGAAACATCCATGTATTGCTCTAACATTTCTTTAATACAATACAGCTTCATATTATAGGGGCTGCAGAATTACTAGCGTAGATCCCCCCTGAAGCAAACAAAAAAATTATTAAATATAATAAGTGCAGACTCAAACCTGTCAAAACAGCATAAATCAAATGTAAACGTAACTAATTGCATAAATAATGGGCACTTGTGTAAGCGTTGCCATGGTAATAGCATTGCTGGTATAACAATGGCATTTCTGCCCCCGCAGATGGTGATGGGGTTATGCACTATGCCATCTTGTAAAGTGTTTACACTCGAATGTTCTTTAGAACATCAGCTGGTATGCTGTGGTGGTTTTTTTTTTTGGTTTTTTTTTACGAAACAAGAATAATTTAATGAGCTCTCGTCACTAGGCCCAATTCTCTAAGTGCTGCAAATGTAACTTGTCTGTAAAGACAGATGACACAGATTTAATAGGTCTTCAAACAAAAGCTGTGCTTGGTGGGTTGAAGAAAAAATGCTTTGTGGTTTTAAAGTGACGCGTGTGAGACAGTCTTGCATGCAATCCAACATATAGAGTGTAAGAATAACTTTCACCTCTCATTATTTGCTATTAAGAATGGCATTAAACAGTCATTAATCAAAGTACCAAAATTGAACAAAGTTTTAGCATCAACAATAAAACATCCTACTAAAATGCTTTCCAAGAAGTCCAGAAATAGGTCTCAAAAGCATGACAAATAGACTGTATGACCACTTTTTCAGAAACACCTGCACTGATAAAGTTACTGCTCCTCTAGCCTGACCAAACTTCACAGCAACACAACCTCCCATTCAATGCATGTACATTCATCACAACGTGCATTATTAGGCCTAGAGGTGCTGAACACAATTGTTCATTTTCCAAAAATGACACAATATACAGTCCTTTCATAAAAATAGCATAATACGTCTTCTAAACAACATAATGTGTCTCCTAAAAATAATACAACGTCCTTGCTAGAAAAACCACAATGCCTTTAAAAATACTAAGGCTGGTCATTTTTTATGTTGTTATAGGCAAATTTAAATCATTAAAAGTATTGCACACTGTTATTTTAGTACTGCTATATGAACCAACGATAACATTTGGTTTGCAAACACTTTAAACGAATAGGGAGCTTTTTATCAGCAGTATTCCCTTTATTATTGTCACAGAAGTATAGATGACACATTGGCTAGCACTCCAACTTTAGATGCTCAATATAATTTGCCAAATATAATTTCACTTCTCATCTCCCTCACCCATGCACTATATTTGTTTCTCTCTCTATCTATATACTATATATATATTTATTTTAGTACACAGAATATTTTTTTATCTAATTTGTATCTTAGTTTAGTCTATTTCTTATGACTATCTTTAAGTAATGTTAAGAATGGGTTATCTATTTTGAAATTTTGCATAGCCATAGGTGTGATTTGGGAATCATTTTACTGCACGTTGTACTTGTATAACTGTGTATTGGACAAATAAAGAAAATTGAATCTTGAAATTCTGCTTAATAAACCCATTAAAGGCTGTCTAACTCTATTCTGCATTTCTCACTCATAATAACTCTGCTGCTAGAATACAGAATCTGTCATGATATTGTATTCTTTCAAACATTGACTGTTGTCTCGTCCTGTCGCTCATATTTTTCTTGCACTCTCTCTCCTGCCCTTTTAACACTGTTTTTTGTCCTGTCTGTACTTAGGCAGTCATGTGGTATTTCTGTTTTTGTTCTTGTGTTGCAACACGGTCCTGGAGGAACGTTGTTTCATTTCACTGTACTGTGTGGCCGAAATGGCAATAAACCTACTTGGCTTGACAATGGCACTGTTTATAGAGTTTATTTCTTGTACACAATATTTCTTGTAAATCTCAACTTAAACATGAATGATGCATTATGTAATATACAACAGTTCTCGCAGACTGTTGGTGTGTGTGCAATAAATGTGCTAACTGTGGTAACATGAGATTGACAGGGTGGACTTGGAGTATAAAAAGGGCATCAAATATTAAGGTACATGTGCCCATACTCCTAAAATGACTTCAGATGTAAAACAATGGGGCCTTTCTCATAATTTGCAGCTCTTCCCTGAAGGTCTTTATGCAGCCTGCTGTGGACACTGCAAGACTTAAAATAGAAACTGAGTAAGATAGTGATATATTATGAGTGGAAAAGTCTGTGCTTTTTGGGTAGAAACTCTAAAAATGTTAATCCAGCAAAAAAAAAAAATATCCATGAAGATAAAGAAAAGATGCCTAGTAATAGTGGATCAAAGCAATGAGATTAGGTACTATGGCCTATTGTCAGGTTACACTGCCAAAATGTAATCTCATTTCCCAAATATATCACAATATCAGAGTGGGTAATGTTCCTGAAGTTAGCATTAATAAAACAATGACCCCATGCTTTCTCATTACTTTGACCCCATGCTTCCTCAGTATATGCTAAAAGGAATTCTTATAACCTAATAATGCATTTGCTTACTGTAAAATCACCCTAAAGACAACTTTACAAAGTACTGTAAACATTTAACGAACAGAAACATTTCCTTTTTTAAAGAAAGAAAACGTACCACGCATTCAGTTTTATATATTTTTTGAATTATTCGGTCAAAAACAAGTAACAGTTAGCGTAGCATAGTTGTTAACACTACTACGATCCATGTCCTTGAGCAAGCCTTCTGATGCTATACTATACAAACTGCATCTGCAAAAATATGCATCAACGTATACTGTCTGAATGCTTAAGGAAAAGTTTATATTTTGGCTGTGTATTAGTTATCTGATAATAATGACAAATTCCATATTACAACTTCAGATGTACATTTGCCCAATATGGTAATTTCACTTCTCATCTACCTCACCCATACACTATTTTTTGTTTCTCTCTATAAATATTTCTTTTAGAATACAAAGAATATTTTTATCTAGTTTGTATCTTAGTTTAGTCTATTTCTATTGACTTTTATTTCTTTAAGTGATCTTACTGTTTAAGTAAACTAACTGTGTATGGGACAAATAAAGAATCTTGAATCTTGAAATTTTGCTTAGTGAACTCATTAAATGCTGTCTAATTCTGCATTTCTGCACGCGTAATAACTCTGCTGCTAGAATACAGAATCTGTCATGATACTGTATTCTTTCAAACATTGACTGTTGTCTCGTCCTGTTGTTTTGTTGCTCATATTTTTCTTGCACTCTCTCTCCTGCTCTTTTAACACTCAGTTTTTTGTCCTGTCTGCACTTACGTAGTCATGTGGTATTTCTGTTTTTGTTCTTGTGTTGCAACACGGTGTTGGAAGAACGTTGTTTCATTTCACTGTACTGTGTGGCTGAACTGACTTGGCTTGACAATGGCACTGATACCAGATACCCATATTGGGCTAAAACACTGGATCATATATACATATATAATTCAGTCGTCTACTAAACCTAGCTTGAAATGTCATATCAGTACTGCTAGTAGACTGATTGTGTGGTTTACGCATGGCAGCATTCTTTTCGATGTGCATCTTAAGTGAATTAAAAATAGATCATGTTAAAGCCTAGCATGTTTTAATGAAGAAATATTGAATCAACATCAGACGATTTAATAGATTTTAAAAGCATTGTCAGTACCAGAAAAGAAAAAACTTCTTTGTCTGAACTAACAAAGGTGAAACATCGTTAAGACCAGCTTGCTTACGAGCCATATGTTTAGCAGTGTTAATGCTTCCATCCCTCTAAAACGCATTTAATGACCAAAACCTCTCCTGCTATTGTGCTGGCATGCTGTAGTGCTGCTTGTGGAACAGACCACACTTTGGGACATCTCCTAGCCTGAGTTTCTCTTCTGTAGTTAAATGTTTAAGCTCAAATAAAACACCAGTTTAAAACGAGTCATTTTACTACACTGTGTTTTAATGTACAGGAGGATAATCATTCTTAACAGCCTCTTCTTGTAAATGTTGCTGTGTCATGTGAAGTTGTACGTTTTTAATAGAATAGAAAAATGAGCCGCAGCACAGATGTTTGGCCTTTGTGTATAAGCTTATTTGCAGATTACTGAGATTCATTTGATTAACAAGTGTTATAGCATCAGGTTAAAATCTGATCAGGATATAATCCAGATACTAGCTGCCTACAGTGACCAGGTGCAAAAAGGTTCTGTCAGACAAAGGTTGTCATAAAGTCATAAAGAAATGATCAAAAAAAAAAACAAAACACATTTAACATTGTGCTACCATGAGATTAAAAATGTACTTCGATTTCAGGCACATCTACGGTAGGTTTTATGCAAGACGGATGATGTGACAGCTCATAAATATATTCAGTTCTAGAGAAAGCTCTGTGCTAACAGAACAATCCACAGAGGAACAGGTAGGCCTTAGGGCGGATAAATCTTTTTTGTATGCTCATGTATTAGTAGGGCACCAAGAAAGTCGCTGCCCAAAGTATACATCATAAACATTTAAGGCGTGTCGTATCCTTAATTACCAACCCGCCAACTCTTCACAGAGATCACAATAACCTTAAATAAAATCTTACAAAGGCCCTGCGGCTGAACACTTCTGAAAACATAACGTACATCTCAGCAATGGAAAGAGAAATACAGCAAATGGATGTCTAAATGTCTGCGTACTCACTCTGGGTGAAAGAAAATGGGTTTAATAAGAAGGTTACCGTCAAAACAGGTCAGACTGAGGGTTTTAAAGGAATAGGATCCCTTTCTCATGCACTTAATGAACTGATTTCTTGTTTGAGGTGTTTCTCGGCCCTTCACCTTAAGACTGCTGGGATAGGATCCAGTCCCCTCTGTGAACCTGATAAAAGATCAGAATAGCTTATTCTGTTTCAAAACAAAACAAGTAGTCTAGACATGATTGGTACTTTAAACGACATCTATATTCACTGTAAATATTCTCTTATCGCACGCTTTGTGGAAATGTTTACAGGGGGTCCTCGAGTTACAACACAGATCCAAAAAACACAGTTAAGCCACATAAAAAGTAAAAGGAAAACTATCTCACTCATACGCCGTGTTACTGAGTGTTCTTGGCCCGCAACCAAACTAGTTCACCCACTTAGTCCGTAAGTACGAGGCTAACGGTGTGAGTCAAGTGAGGGTGGAAGGGAGAATTGAAAATGCGTTGTACCTCGAGGACCTCCTGTACTAGCCAGTGGCACCATAACAGAAATTAAAATCCTATCTGTTCATAATTAGAGAAGATATCCTAATCAGGGTCTCAGGGGGTGCTGGAGCCTATCCCAGGATTCATAGGGTGAAAGATAAAGATTACATTTACGGCATTTGTCAGACGCTTTTATCCAAAGCGACTTCCATTCCCTACCTACAGGGGACAGTCTCCCTGGAGCAACTTGGGGTTAAGGGTCTTGCTCAGGAACCCAGTGGTGGTGCTGAAGGAAGGATTCGAACCCATGACCTCTTGGTCTGGAGGTAAGTATCCTACCCACTGAGCAACCTCCACTCCACCCATAAAGAAACACCCTGGACAGATACGCACATTGAGACCTGGGGGCATCTCCCATTCACCTGATGTCTTTAGATTGTGAGGAGCCCCACTTCCATACCATTGTGTCCTTGACCACAACACTGAACCCTCAGTTGCTCCAGGAGGACTGTCCCTGTAACTGATGACTGTAAGTTGCTCTGGGTAAGGCAGTCTGCCAAATGGCCCCCTTCCCCCACGTAGAATGGACCCCAAGCACCTGACCAGACATCAAACCCAAGACCTCCTTGCTGTCAGCAACTCCAAAGCATTGTGGATAAAAGAGGAATGCTTTTGCTACTGCAGCATTTTATTTGCTTGGAAAACAGTGGTGGACACTCCCACAGTGAGCTGCTCCTCCATGTTTGACTGGAACCAAACTTTTGGATCAATTGTTTAAGCAACATGTTGTCATGCTGCCTTCAGTCCTACCAGTAGTTTCTCTGTTGCCTAGTGTTGCCCTGCCTAGTTGGCAAAATAACGGTCAGCATAAATATCCAACTCTCTTTTATAATGAAGTGCAGGTGATCACTCTTTTGCTCTTCTATGCCTTTTTTCATTCCTTTACTTTATGTGACCACAGTATTAGGGCTGCCTTGTACACAATATGGGCCCCTTATTTCCAGTTAAGGCCTCAACTCCATCCAAAATCTTTGGGATAAACTGGAACACAGATTGCTTTCCTGTAGGTGTAAAGATTAGGCATCCCAATACTTTTGTTCACATAGTGTATCAAATCATCTCAAATGAGGAAACATTACAGTCGATATGAATTCAGGGGGTGTTTACAGTCAACAGAAATATAAATATTCAGTCCTAAATGGTAGTGTTAAGGAACAGCTTGAACTTACTAGGTCAAGTTAAGGTTATGATCAGATGTAAAAGCATTGCATTCAAGTGGGAGCTGCATGTGTGAGCACCAGGATTTACATCAAAATAAGGAAGCTCTATTCTTTAAACAGCCTGGATTTATTTTGAATGTGACATGTGTTTGGTTAGAAGCTAATGAAAGACTAGGTATGCCTGATTTGGTCTGGAATTGTGATGACAGTCTACTGTAACTGCCTTAAAGCTGCACGCTTTAGCTCCTAGTCCACGATGGAATACATTTCATATTTAAAAAATAAAAAAGTCTATATTTTAACATTTAAACATGCACATGCTGCTTATAGAATTGCCAATACTGGATTAAAGCTTCACTATAAGGACAAAAGTAAAGGGACAACTAACCTGTACACCAATAGGGACACTGACATTACATTCAAATACATTTAACTTACTTTAATATTGAGTTAGTCACCCCTTTGCAGCTACACTCTTCTTGGAAGGCTTTCTCTTGGAACAGCTTACACTCTTCTTGGAAGGCTTTCCACAATTTTTTTTTTTTCGTGGGAATTTGTGCCCATTCATTCTGTGGAGCACAGTCAGGCACTGATGTTTGGTATAAAGGCCTGGCTTATAATATCTAGTTCATCCCAAAGATGGGGTTGAGTTTAGGGCTCTGTGCTCATCTAACTAAACTCATCCAACCATGTCTTTCTGGAGCTTGGTTCATGCGCTAGGGCACAATCATGCTGGAATAGAAAAGGGCCTTCCCCAACCTGTGTCCACAAGGTTGGAATCTTGGTGTTGTCCAAAATGTCTTGGTGCTGAAGCATTAAGATTAAGTCACCTGAATTCAGTAATTAGGAAGTGTGTCCCTATATTTGCCCATATAATGTATAGGGGCCAGTTAGTGTGATTTGAATGCAGTTATGCGAATTTGTATGCAAGTTGCCATGTGTTGTTAGTCACTTGAGGGTAAGTAACTAAAGTACTTGATAATGAGATTTTTAATTTTTTTTTATTATTTATTTGTGTATTATGTCATCTGACTACACTAGACTACTATTCTTAACTTTTGAAATGTTTGAAACTACCCAAACTTCAGCCTTGTTCATCTTTATGTATAAAATGTGCTTGCAGAGCAGCTTCTGAATGAAAGATAATGCTAGATTATTTAACAGATAGCTTGTCGAGTTTACAGTGGTGGACAGTTTTTTAGCTTCTGCTATGCTACCAAGTCAAAACTAATGCACATGTCACAGTGATGGCCAAATTATGTACAAGCACCAGCCCATTTTCTCCTAGATATGCCTGCTCATCTGTAGTGCCACTAGGAGTCTTGGGATTTGAACCAACAACCTTCTGATGACAGGGCCCTAACCACCAAACCACAAGCTTCCCCATTAGCTTTTTCAGATTGTGTTCCTTTAAGATACAGCAAAAAACCTGTTTCGATTAAGTCTTTCTTTTGTTGTTTTTCTGTAAACTGACTGAAGGTCTACAAACAGTAGCTCTAATATTATTTTCCCTGAGCAGAATGTTTAGTAAGAGTGAGTAACAGCAAAAGAATCTTAGGTGTTTCAGAAATGCAGGATCAAGAAATGAGTCACTAAATACGAGCTGGCTCATTTTACAGGCCAAAGGTTTAGCTTAAAATGTCTAGTTCCTCACAGAAAAGAATCTCCTAAAAAAAACCCCAGTTAAAATCTCTTTGCCTTACTTGGAAAAGGACACACACACACAAATACACCACGGCGGAGGCACCAGAGGATGTTAAATCTCCTTTACCGCAGCGAAAGTGGCAGTGTCTTTTAAGTGAGGTGACAGGGAGAGCTCTCTCGAGCTCTCTCTCTCTCTCTCTCTCTCTCTCTCCCTAAGTATCTCCCTTGATCTTGAGCTCGCTCTCTCCTGATTCCCCCCTTTTTCTTTGTCCGCTTTACTCCCTTTCCCTTTTCTCTTTCCCGTCTTTCTATCTCTCTCTTTCTGTCTATATCGGTCTCTCTTTTTTGTCACTCCTCATTCTCTTCTCCTCCTCCTCCTTCTCCTCCACCTCCTCCCTCTCTATCTCTCTGTCTCTCAGCCAAAGAAGATGTGAATATTGAATGAGACTGCCTAAGACTTGGAGCACTCGCTGGCATGCTGGCACTTCTTGTACTACACACACATGCACACACGTACGCACACACACACACACACACACACACACACACACATACCACACACACACACACACACACACACACCACACACACACCTCACAGTCACACACACACGCTTACACACACACCTCACAGTCACACACACAAACCTCACAGTCACACACGTTTACACACA
>JBBJLR010093798.1:0-10274 GCA_037577145.1 Brachypetersius gabonensis | reverse complement strand
ATGAACATATAGAGTATTCATGGGATAAATCTTCCATTGGTTCACAATTTAGGGCCAAACTAGAAAAAGCTCATATGGCGTGACTGTCCCAAGCACATTTCACAAAGTTTGATTTTGACAAAAATCATGACAATGAATTAATTTTCTGTTTATTCAGGCATATATTGATAACCTAGAGGTCTACTTGTGAGTCTACTTGGCTAAAAGTTCAGGCATAATATGGTGAAGCCACCCTTAACTACAACATTTTGTCCCAAAAATGGAAATCATATGGTGTGACGCCATATTCCCTTTTTTAAATGGGCAGTTGTTCGGAGACCTTTGGGGAGTGGGGGTCCTCCTTCTTTCATGAAACCTCATACGGCGTGACACAACATCATAACGAGTGACAGGGTTTTCTTGGCTTGTCTTGGACACGGGAAAAGGGGGGCTTCCAGGAAAAAGGTTGGGAACCACTGCTGTAGAGCACTGTATTTTTAAATGATACAACCGAAGCCATATTTCCCCCTATGCTTCCTGCAATGCATTACAGTCTACCAGAATGACACTGTAGCTAGTTATAGACCTTTACAGAGTGTTGTTTTATTTTTTAAAGCCATATTTCCCCAACGCTTGATCTACCATGTGGCTCATTCAATCATTACAGAGAGCTGTAGAGTATTTTTTCATTAACAAAGCATTTACAATAAAAGTTCATGTTCATTTTTTACAATAGACTTTGTCAACAAAATGATTTAAGTGTTGTGAATGTGAGACAAACGAGTGCATTCTTTCAAGCGCAAATGCCAAAGTGGTTGAAATTCAAAGGTGCCTCAGCCTCAGTCAATCCCAGTTACAGAAAAGATCATCAATACCCTGTAAGTCAACAGCCGCTGAAGGACTGATGAGTAATGGCGAGTTAACAAATGGTATCGACGTGGGAGTGGGTGCGATGTGGCGCAGGGGAAAATGGAAAGGCCTGTGAGCAAGAGGCCTCAAAACACACACCCTGCTCATTTATCTCTGCTGAACATCAGCCCTGAGGGAGCTTTTCCAAGTCCTTCCACCTGTACAGGGCAACTGGCTGCTTGAAAAACAAACCGTTAATGTAACCGCACCTCATTTCCCAGACCAGCGTGGGCTTGGTGCTCATGGCAGCCATGATAATGGTGCAAATGATGACCCTGAGGTTCGCAGAGGTCAGCTTCTTGTCTATTAATGGACCTGTACAATCGGTAAGATGCAAAATAAGTTTGGCTAAGCTCACCTATGACATCACTGCTGCTACCAGATAAATGACTTTTCCCTCAGGCCTCTTCCGTAAAAGAAATGTTGTTTTTTTTTTTTAAAGGTGCCCATGACTACAGCATGGATGCAGGGCTGAGTGTAATCTGTTGTCATTCCTCAAGCCACAAATCTGCACCACATTATTTAGCTCATAATTGATTGCTGCACCACAGCCTTCCAACCCCGAGTGCGATTAATGCACTACTTTTATGTACCTAATTAATTGCCAAAGCGGCTTAATGAAGAAGAAACACACACTGACGCAACTGCACACGCACACACACACACACATACACACACACACGCACACACACACACACACAAACACACACACAGACACTGTAACCGAATACTAGTGTATTAGGCTGTTTGACAAGAGAGCCATGCAACATTTTTAATTAGACGGATTGAGATCTACAGATTCTCGACAGACAGAACAAACCAACAACACAAACACATCCTCCTGAGACCCGGCTCATTCATTTATGTCCTTTATCGTGGACATTTTGTTCTCCTACATCTTCCTTAAGTATTTGGAGAGACCCCATCAAGCCCTATAGTGTTCTGTAGAGGAGATCCTGGGTTTTCCAGTGATGGTCCTGTGAGTGGTTTGCAATGGCAAGACACACATGAGGAGCACCAAATGCAGGATGTTCCTTTATTTAACCAAAAATAAAACATGCTTCCAGGATTTTAACAGCTAAAATATCCAGCGGATGTCTTATGACTTATAATTCACTGTTGAACCAAAATACATGTTTTGTTAGTCCTTGCAAGCAACAAGCAACAGAAGAGTGATACAGAATTTTATTGTTTTGATCCAACTGAATTTGTTCTGTACTGAATTCTAAACTGTAGGGTGTTTTTAGACCCAAACAGATCACACAAAAAATGAAATTGTAAGACCCTTTTTTTCTTCGGCTCTCAGAAGGATACGACTGCAAGGACCTACAGATCAGTTCCATGCAAGACTTCATAGTAGACACTTAATAATTCATAGTAGGGATTGAAAAATTCTCTGGAATTACTGAATAATTCATAGCAATTGGGGAATGTTCACTGCAGAGGACGAATACTTCAGAGCAGAGACTGAATAACTCAGAGCAGAAATACTGAATTCACAGCAGATGCTGAATACTACAGTTGATCTTGAATCATTTATAACGAATACTTCACAGTAGATACTGAATCATTCATAGCAGGTCAAGAATGATTAATAGTAATTACTGAACCTTAGCAGTTAATTAATGGTAGATAATTATTAATACTTTTTTTGAATTTGTAATACTAGACACAGAATAAACCATAGCAGACACTGAATAATGCATAGTATTTACTGAAAAACTCTTAGCAGATACTGAAGAATTCATAGGAGATGCAGAATAAATTGCTGATTACTGAAGAATTCATGGTAAACACCAAATACTCCACAGTAGATACGGAGTAATTCCTAGTATTTACTGAATCATTCGCATTTCAAATGAGTGAATCATACGTGTGAATCAATAAATGAATGATTCATAATAAATACTAAATAATATAAAGTGCTGTGTGTGATTGTGTGGGTGTTTTCTCCACTCCACCGGCCGCTGCCCCTCAGAAGGACAGGCCTAGCCGAGAGCTCAAAGGCCGGAGCTTGTAGTTTCCCCCGTGTGGTTCGGCGGAGCACAAACTCTCTTTGTGCCCCGAAGATGAAAACAAGATACGATCAAATTTATTTCCCTTTCGCCGCTCCTTGTGAATTTTATCTCCACAGAACCGCGCCCGGGTCTGGCCTTCACTGAAAAAGAGGGATGTTTGGAGCTTGTTTCGCATGCTTCACTTTCCCCTCAAAAAAAAAAAAAAAAAAAAAGCCACATAAAACAACAGAAACAGGTGGAAGGGCAGAAAGAGGGGATGTTCCGAATGAAGTGGTTAAACCTGTATGACAGATGCTGCATTATCGCAGGATGCAGAAACTCCACAGCGGAGAGCAGGTGCAGCTCTGGAGAAAACAATAAGAGGCTCAAGTCTGATTCCGGCTGTCTGCTGCTAATTCAGCTCACATCTATAATTCATGCACTTTTGCATTTTAATTAGTTTGCAAAAAAAAATAAAAAATCTCAGCTGCTGGCTGCTCTACCGGAAACCACAGTCTTACCCTAGAATGGTCTACCATCCCAATACAGGACTGTGCAAAAGTCATTTCTAAAAACCTTGTTGGTGCAAGAATTTTATTGCATCCTATCTTTGGCACATTGAATAGACTAAATAAAGAGAATGGGAACAAATGACCTACTGCAACAGACTGCAAAGTGTCAAGGAGCCTAGATAAAGGACTTCCAATCACTCAGCATTGAGCACCACCAGTATACTGATCACCGCCTGATCATCTGGAATCATCTGCGTTTTCTTGCTGTCTATTACCAAGTTATGGTTAACGATGGCTGAAAATAGGTGGAGCAAACCATCCTCGCTGCGTTCAAGGGCTGGTTAACTTTAATTAAACCACAACAAGCAGTAACATGTCTTTTTTGCAGCTGACCTGAGCTTTAGTGTCTTGAAGTCTGTTTGGCTGCATTTTGCTTTCCTCTCTCTTTCCACTATACACCTTAAGGCAATTTGCCCTTCTGCTCTCTCTCCCCATACAGTCCAGAGACCATTCAACCACAAAATTGCATTTTTAAATGATTGATCCTCTGTCCCTCGAAACCTAAAAACTACACAAAAATCTGAAAACTACACTGGAGATTGATGGACATGCTGGCGCTGAACTCATGCCAATATTTCAAAAACTGTAGGAGTAAAAGAATAAAAATGATAAAATTAATAATAATAATTACTATAGAGGCGACTCATCATGCAAGGCCCCGGAGCCTGTAATGCGCATCGCCCCTGGTTCAGTGCTGACCTGCATTTTCAATGCAAACAGCAGGGGGCGATAAGAGCACTTCTGATCTTATAGAAGGCAGGAGGTGGCATTTACCCCCTTCTTTGTTCCACACTAAACCTAAATGTCACTGCACGGCTCGTGGCAGTCAGTTTCATCAACACTATGGACAGTGAACAGCTGTCCTGCTCTCTCTCTCTCTCACACACACACACACACACACACACACACGCAAATCAGCCAAAAACACACTCATCCAGAGAGCACATCGATCGTGAGCGCATGCCTGAGAAATCGATCGCTACAGAACTGGTCAAAGCGCTGGCCTTTCACCCATAAACGGGGTTTTTCACCCCTCAGGGCCGAACAAAAAGGGCTTTAATAAACTTATAAAAATCTTTTTTTAAAGAAATCTAATTATAAGATTCTAACACAATAAACCCCACATCACCTCTAGATTTTCAAATATGGTTCTTCAAGGGTTCTTTAGAAAGCCTTTAGCTCCCAAAGCTAACCTTTGGCGTAAGAATCCATGAACTGCTTTCTGCAGGTCTCCAAAATCTCTTTTCAGCCAATAAGGCTAGACTATATTTTTTTATCTACTGTAAAAATGGGGTTCAGCAGCTTTTAAAGCAATTCCTTCAGACCCTTCAGCAGATAGTGACCTGTGGAGAAACCAACCAGCAGGAAAGTGAAGCTCCAGTTCCCCTTGAGAGCCTCCACTGTAACAAGAATCTCCAACCACTGACAATACATGATATGAAATACTGTGCAAAAGTATTGACATCGTTTCTCTCCTCTTTGCTTTGAATCATCTTGATTGTGCAATAATACTATTTTATGTATCTCAAACTGTCTCATCTTTGGCATATTGAGTAGATTTAATAAAATGAATGGGAACAAATTTCCAACCACTCAGCACCACCAGTATACTGATCACCACCTGATCTTCTAAATCCATCTGCAACACAAGTTAGATGGTCTTTTCTGCTTGAACGATTCATACGTAGGTCACTGTGAGGTTTAACAAACAAAAAAAACATTCCTCTGAAACTGGTCAGAACTGAACTGAACTGAAAATAAGAGTTTTGAAAGTCCTTCAGGAAGCCTGGAGAACTCTTCCTCAGTATTACATGAAAAATACAAGAATGTCTGGATCTTTGGAAGCAAAATATGAAGAAATTAGGGGACTTTTAAACAGTACAGTGAGTGTAAACATTATGTATAGATTCATTGAGTGGCTATACACGAAACATAAATTTAATGACTGTATTTACAACATATATGACACTCAGCGACTGTATATGAGACATTATTGTAATAGTTAAAATTAATGTGTGTCAAAACTTGTTTTCCTTTTCCGTCTTTCTACAGACGTTGTGTGTCCCAGCGGTGACTAAAAACAATAACTAAAAGGAAAACAAGCCGTCTCTAAACACCTTTACAGTATATTTAGCAGGTGGTCAAAAAAAAAAAGGTACAAAAGCTACAGAGCGAGCAAGCAGCTGTCTGCTGAATCCAAGTGCCCACTTAGAGCTCAGGGAACAAAGAAGAAAAAAACTAAACAATAGAACGAAGATCCAAAATGAGCTGCGAGAAGGTCCACTGAGGACCTCAACCTCGTCAACCTCCTCAGCATAAACCCACACAGCTCGCTAACTACAGCGGCTAATAAAAGCCCAGCCGTAAAGGTTCTCATGAGAAATAAAGGAATAGAGGGAGATTCAAATTACGCATAAAGAAAGAAGAAAAAAAGAGAAGTGAGACGTTAGGTTTCTTTTGTGTCATCCACACGGTCCCTGAAGTGAAAAAAGTGAATCATTTTCAATCCATCAGTAAAAGGCTAAACTTACATTTATATCTGTCTTATAATTGTATACAATACTGTATATATTTGTGTATAATACACGAAGTATTGAGCCACCCCACATAATATTATACACACTATTATCTACATTCTTCATCATTTGATTTCATTCTGTTGGTGTAAAAATACACTTTTTTTTTCTGGCCTTGATTGTTTTCCTGTGCACCTATTGGTGAACTCCCACAAGACCGAACAGTGAGTAAATGATCTGAAAGTGTTCTTTCATCTGTTCCTTAGAAACAGTGGTGGACCTTATTTTCGAACCTCATAAAAATACAAATTACATGAAATAGAAGATTGTAAAATAAAGGTAATTTTAACTGTAAGTAGCTGAATTATCACCACTCCTATGCTAAATTCTGTCTGGATGTGAATATGACCATGCACACCACACACTAGGGATGTTCCAGTTTTGCTTTAGAGCCCTATCATCTGATCCGAGTGCTTTGGTGATGGATATTGATCCAAACTTTGACTGTGTCCGAAATCGCGCACTTGCGCACTTTTAGTGCGCGATTTTAGTGCATAGTGCGTTCACACTGAAAACCAAGTTAAACTCAGTGCACTGAAAGAACCCGGATGGTGCACTGAAATCGGCCAGAAAACGCCGTGCAGAACGATGGACACTCTGCACTAAACGGACGCCATTTTGACCACGTAGCGGAGGGGGCGGGGCTTTCAACGTGTTTTCGAATTGGATAATGGCGGCAAACAGTGAAATACAAGCCCAAGCGGAGGCAGCTGCTTTGTATAAATGTAAGTAACGTTAATAAAATTATTTTACTGATGTACACTGCAGTAAAACCAGCAGATACGTCAGTGCACTGACGTAGTGCACGGTTTCGGACACACTCTTTGTGCTTTCACACACATAATAAAGCCACACCGTATTAATTAAGACCCCAGTTGTTGCTTCAGTTTTATTGTGTGAATATTGTGGCATTCTGAACTACTGTTTTGTGAATGAAAAGAGTGGAAAAGAGACTCCAAGCACAAAAGCCACTCGTTGGCATTTTCTATACCAGTGTTACGTAACATGTGGATCAAATACAGTGGAAAAACTACAGATGTTTAGAGCCTGGTTTAGCAAACCAGATTTTTCACCACAGACTTTCAGCTAAGATGGGAACATAAGGCCTCTGAATTTTAAGGGCAGAGTCTGTCAGGCTTGTAGTAAACACTATCTGCTCACCAGGTCACTTTAATGCGATCTGTTTATGCTCCAGTAGATAAAAAGCTCAACACTGTTGTGAAATTCAGACACACTTTCCTGCTCGTTATATTCGTTAAGGAAAAAACACCAAGATCTAAGATCAAACAAGCAGTTTGTTAGGGTTTGCCTCCCTTAGTTACTATGGCAACCAAAGTGTACAGTACTGTGCAAAGGTCTTAACAGGGTTCTCCACTGACTGGTACCAGCTCGGTTCAGTCCAGTTCAGTTCTACTCTGTTCAGTTTGGTTTCGGACCTACAGTTTTCTGGTTGCTAGACTAACGCTAATGCTAACGTTCAGTCAACAACATAGGCGTAACCATAGCGACCACCAATCAGTAACCTCCCATATGTACATGTCATCATTTATTATCGGTTCAGCACGCTTGGAATCTCAGCAAAGGTGGTACCAAGAATGGAACCGGGTACCAGGGACCAGATTTAATTATGGAAAAGCAAAAAAAGCGAGTAGAGTTGAACCGAATCGAGCCAGTACCAGTCTGTGGAAAACCCCCATTAGGTTCTTGTGCAAGCTGTTTAAAGTCAATTATCTTATTTATGAGAATAAATGCAAACAAACAACAAAGAATGAAATAAGAAAGATTTCTTTCATTGTAAAAGGTGTTGGAAGATTTGTGACCTGGTGAGGAGAACACAGGTTCCAGGTTGCTCCTAGGTTCCTCCAGCCTTTGTTTGGATTCTGAAACTCCATCAGCAGCTGCTGATTTAATCTAATGAAGTGCTGATTGAGCTAAACCAGGTGTTTAAGGTATTTGATGAGAACTATAATGTAAAACTGGGCTTCCATGAGGAGAGATCTAGGAATGATCAAGCAAACAGACAAACATAAAATCACTATTTACAGTATTAATACTATTTGTATGCACTCTGATATTAGCTGCTCAGCCAAAAACACTTTTAAAGTAAGTATAGTTTTACAGGTTTAAGAACAGTGGTGGACTACTTTAAGGACTGATGTACGTTGCTCGTAAATGAAAATATTATTTTCACAGGTGTCTAAGACCACTGCACTGTACTGCATATGCAAGCCAATGTAACTACAGACTGATGGAACAAAGCCATAGCAGGCAGTGAAGGGTCACTGGCACAAAATGAAATGTCATTTTTGTTTTAGCAATAATAAGAATATACCTACTCAGGAAACAGACGTCCAGTAGTTGTTATTCCCACAGTAAAACACTGAGGTTGTGACCAGGGATGACCCCTGTGTTTACTAGCAGTGCATAAATATTCTGCACTCACGGATGCTCTCTCCATATCCAGACAGGCTTATCAGCCGCATACGGCACCCGGAAAGAGAAGATTACAGTAAACCCCCAGTTTTACGCCGATCAGGAGTCGTGGATTCAGGCACACGCAGATTTTTTTTTGAGAACTAAACTCATAGTTTTACGCGGAAATCCTCACGAAACTGCAAATATCCTCCACCCTTTTTTGCTTTTTGTGGCAATTAATATATTTTTATGGATGCTTTCACACAAGGGGACTCAGGGCAGGCTGTAGCTGATTTCTCTGCAGTGCAAGCACTCAGACACTTCAAACTCCAGAGTTCTATTGATCTCCAGGAGACTTTTCCAATGAGCCCTCATTTGTATTTTTATCCCGAGTAGATCAGGGGTTATTCCCTGAAAACTGCTCACCTCACCACAGTACTTTTGTCCAGCGAACTTCCGAGTTGCGTATCTCGGCGGTGAATATGGGCTCTGGGAGCATATCTGGGGGCATGTTTAGTGTTTACACTATAAAAAAATGTTGGCTTTTTTTTTTACCAAAACACAACATTTTTTCTATTTGCGCGGGTGCTCCTGGAACGTAACCCCCGCAAAAAGCAGGGGATTACTGTATATGTTTGAAAACTGCCCTGGCCTGAACATCCCACACCTTTTCTGCAAAACCTTAAACCACAAACCCAGACTGCTGGACAGATTACATCAGCCCACTCCGAAGGAATCCACATTCTAAACACAATAACCTTTAAGCTCTAGTGGGACAGGGGATAGAAAAGGGGAAAAAACCTAAAAACAACAACAACAACAACAACAACAACAACAACAACATCTCTAGCAACATGCATGAAAAGCTCTGGACAATCTCCGCTCTGAAAGCCCTTATAATCCCTCGGCTGTGCATCACACAGCTGTGTGTGACCTGAGCGATACCCATTACCCATAACTCTCTGCAAATACAACAATAGCAGGGCGAGGGTGAAACGGACTCTGCAAAGTCAACCAGGGGACGACAAAACCATGGGATTCTTATTTATTCCTTAATTTTCACTTGTCATATGTGAACACAGCAGTCATGATTTCAGTCCAACGCGGATTTTCTGAAAACCAAACTAATAACTGTTCGCTGAAACCCCTGCACTAACGCGGAAACTGTAGAGATCCTCCTAATTTTTTTTTACTTTTTTGACGTCCATGCCTTATTCGCCACGCCCCCTTGTCCTTGTGCTGGGTTGCTAAGCACCACACCTAAACATAAACTGTAACGGGCTCGGACTGACTTAGGCCCTGATTTCCGATCACGTGCCGTTTTTTTCTTTTTTCAGTCACGTGCCTGTTTTCCTTTGTTTCTTTTGTTTCTTTTCTAGAATGGAAAAGATAGAATTTGGGTTCCTGTGTTCATGTTAGTTATGTTATGTTGTCCTATTATTCAGAGACATTTACCACCATTATGGCGATGAGGCCCAAGAGGCAGAGTTTCTGTTGTATTAGTTTTGGTTAATGTAATATGTTTCTGTGTTCAGTTTACCCCATGTTCCTGTGTTCTGGTGGTCTATCTTGTTCTTGTGTTCTGTTCCCCTCTGTGTCCACCAGATGTCCCCATTGTCCCCTATACATGTCTCATGTCACGTCCTCTGTCTCGTTCACGTCCTCTGTCTCGTTCACGTCCGCCTGTACTGTCCATGTCTACTGTCCGGTTCCCTCCTGTTCCCTTAGGTCCCTCCGGTTCCTTCCTGTTCCCTCCTTGGTCCCTCTGTTTTCCTCCTGTTCCCTCCTAATGTCCCCTTGGTCCCTCCATGTCCCTCCTGCCTCTC